>OZJO01010963.1:0-50057 GCA_900406225.1 Acrobeloides nanus | reverse complement strand
AATCGAGAAAACTCAAAAATACACATTTGACCTGAGGGCAAAATCAAGTCGCAGCGAGTGGGATTCGATCCCGCTACCTTTAGAATCGAGAAAACTCAAGAATATACATTTGACCTGAGGTCAAATGTATATTTTGGAGAAAGGTCAAATGTTTAAGGTCAAATGTATAAAGGTCAAATGTGTATTAGCCGATTTTCTCATTAAGGGGGTACAAAGAAACGACTATTCTCAAAAATTTTTTTTGTCAAAACAGCCTATTAATATATAGGGGTAAAATCATGCGAAAAATCGATTGCGCGCATTCCCGAAGCGTGAAAATGCTTCCTTGACCCTAATTCAGAGAAAATATAGATTTTTTCGACTTTTTTTTATACTAGTACTTGGTTTGAAAAGACGTTTCTCCATTAACAAGCCTCGGTGGTGCAGTGACAAAGCAGCGGTTATTGATCACAAAGTTCGGGGGTTTGAACCCCGCTTGGAGCCAATTTTTTTGCACAAAGTAAAAATTTTTGCATAAAAGGGTAATTTTACGCGAAAAATCAACTGCACACACTCCCGAAATTTGAAAACGCCATCTTGACCTGGTTTCGATTAATAGGGTCTCTCGATACCTCCCCCTCGGGGGAGGGGCGGGTATCGAGAGACCAAAAGAAAATTCGCTCGCGTTCGAAAAGGTCTAAAAAATTTGATTCATTTGAGGGGGTATCGAGAGATCCTAGCAGGGTTGTCGCAAACTCGAACTCGATAAACTCGATTATTTTGAGACTCGATAAACTCGAACTCGAAAAAATAATCGAGTTTTGAAGGAGTCATTCACATATCACGTGATCAAATATTTAACATTTTTAGACCCCCCTANCTTACTCCCTCCCCTACCGTGATCATGATCAACTTTTTTTCTTTAAAAAATAGGCATTTTAATGTAAAAATGGAAATTTTTTTCGATTTTAGCAATTTTTCAATTGGATCAATTTTTTCGAGTTTGACCAATTTTTTCGCTTTTGGCAATTTTTTCGATTCTGATCATTTTTTTCGATTCTGATCAATTTTTTCGATTTTGACCAATTTTTTCGATTGTGGTAATTTTTATTATAAATTATTCACAAATTTTGGCCAAAAACATAAGGGGGACCATTAGGAAATCACATTACAAATCATTAATTTTTAATGTAAAAAATAAACATACTAAACTCGATATTTTTGAAACTCGAGCTCGATAAACATTAAACTCGAAAACTCGAACTCGATAATTTTTATGAGCCGCGACAACCCTAGATCCTAGTAATCGAAACCAAGTCAAGATGGCTTTTCAAATTTCGGGAGTGTGTGCAGTTGATTTTTCGCATAAAATTACCCTTTTTTGTTTTATGCAAAAAATTTTACTTTGTGCAAAAAAATTGGCTTCAAGCGGGACTTTTGCACCCCTCCCCCCTGTACATCTGGCCTTTGGAAAAAATTTAGCACAGAAATTTTGTAATTTTCTAGGTGAAAAAGATGGCTTATCAACTGGATGTCGACGATAAATTCTATGCTGAAAAGTATTGCGTAAACACTATTATAGATTCGTTGAAGATTTATGGCCACATCTCTGAATATATGAATGAATATCCGACCGAGTTTAAGAAATTTAATGATGAAATTCTCGAGTATTATGTTAAGAACAAGCAGGTGAGAATTAGACAAATTTTTTACCAGTTTTATAAGAAACTATAGGGGGTACCCCCTGTTTTGACCCCTTAAAAATTTTTTTCATAAAAAATTATTAGTTTTTTCGGATTCTACGCCTAAAATTATCTCCAGAGGGGTCCAAAATTGATTAAAACAATTATGCGAATTTCGGGTCTGAGTTTGGTGTAACAAGCTAGACCATAGCCACTCGTTCTATTAAGAGGGATAGGCTTTACAGGATGTATAAAAAAACCGGAAGTTGGGCGATTTTTTCATGTTTTTTCAGGAATGCCAACATTTTTTAAATCAGAAAATCTGACTTCAAAAATCAGATTTTAGGAGCAAAATACAAATTTTCCATTATATTTCTTATAAATTTGACACAATTTTGGATCTCAAAAATCAGATTTGACACTGAAAAATCAGATTTTTGTGAGATTGGACATCTCAAAATCACCATTTTTCTGAAAAATTCAACAGACTTGATACCCCTGTGTTTTTTCGATTGCTTTAATACACACTCTTATTTAACAGCTTTCCCGACCCTGAATCAGGGTCAGGAAAGCTGGTTTTTGGCTATACGCCAATAATTTAACAAAATTTTTTTCAAAAAAAACATAAATTACTTTGGAAATTTATGCACTTCGGACCCCCCAAAAATTTGGGGGGGGGGGGGCAAACTGCACTGATCAGTGCAGTTCGGCCTCCCCCCCAAAATTCGCATAAATCAAACAAAATGTTTGATTTATGCGAATTTTGGGGGGGGGCCGAAGTGCATAAGTTCCAGATATTCCGTCTCGACGTCGAGACGAATTAGTGGAGGCCCTTACGTGGACATTCCTTACCGGTTTGTAGTAAGTTTCTCCATCACAGAAATATTTTCATGAGAAGTGATGTTCTACAAAGTTGCTATTGAGATCACGACAGACAACTTTGAACATCACTTTTTGTGAAAAAATGTAGAATGGCCGGGTAAGGGTTGACCGTAACGGTAAGAAATGACATAGTGCCCTACAAAGTTGTTCTTCACAAAATGGAGAAAAACTTTGTAGAGCAAAAAGTCCAGAAGTTCGCTGCCAAGCTCTGTACCAACGACTTCATCTCCTCGTACCTGGCACTGCTCGAGAAACTACAATGGAAGCCCGTCAACTAAATTGCAACAGAGAAACGTGCACTGGCCATGCACAAAGCCATCCTGGGTCACCGGAAACTACCCGATCAAGCCGTGATGCTATGCAAAGACCCTAACCGAAGATGTACAAGAAGAACTGGTCATGAATTGAAGCTTATCATACCAGCCTCCACACTAGAAGTCACAAGCAGCTCCCTCAATACCGCAAAGAAGATCTGGAACAACCTGCCAGCGTACGTTGCCACGATAGCCGACCCCATCTGATTCAAGAATGCCGTAAAAGGCCATGTTGTTTACAACCTCCTAACCAATACCAAAATCGTTGGAAAACCGGAATTGAGAATCTAGAATTGTGATATTTTTGTGTTATTTTAATAATTTCATGTCTCTTATTGTACTTTAAATTACACTGTTTTGTCTTATATTACCATGCTTATGATGTGACAAATAAATCTTTATTATTATTATTAGAGCATCACTTTCCTGGAAAAAATCATTTTGGGAATCAAAAATTCGAAATTTCATATGAAAATACGTGTCCACTTTTTGAACATTGTAGGTGAATCCCGTCCGAAAAAACAACTTAAATAAACTAAAAAATGGATTATCCGTTCGGCACCTTTGGATTAGGAAACAACACTGGAGCTAATGTTTGCATATGGTTGCAAAAGGCAAATAAATGACCTTTATCAAAGGCAATGAAGTAGCCAGAAATTTTTTATGGGGGGCCTACCCGAAAATTTTCAAAAATTTGCCTTGGTCCCTCATTGTTCGAAACTTTTCCACAATTTTGAGCAAAAACATAGGGGGAACCAAGGTGTTTTTTCGAATTTTTCAACAAAAAAAATTTACAAAAATCATCTTTATCCACACCAAAATTGTTCGCGTCGATAGGCGTTAAAAAATTTTTCGTTGAAATCCTTGGGGCAAAGAAAAAACCAGCGTCGCAGGCAAAAAAAGTTTTGAGAAATGATTGTTTTTAAGCCAAAAATGCATAGGAAATGAAAATTTTTGGTGAAAAAATGAACATAATTACGATGCTGGTCCCTCTTTTGCCCTTTTTTCTATGACTAAAGCTTTCATGAGACGAAATTCATTTTCAAAATCGCTTCTAAAAATCGAGGCCACGAACGGCGCTAATTTTATCATATAAACATCAGGTAGTTAAAAATATTGTAAAACAACAAATTTGGAGAAAACATTCTTAAAAAGAAACAAAGAAGATCATTCATTCCAAATTTCTGACCAATTTATAGGCGGCAAATCGAATATCCGAATGATGTTAGTTATATAGTCCAGTGTGTATATCCGGTCTTGTGCAATAATCAGAGATGACCACAGAGCAGCCGAATTGTGAGCTTGTAACAGTTTAGTTTTCAGCTTTGCATTCTAAAAACATGTTCAAAGCTATTATGAATAGTGATATCCAAAGTGATAATGATAAAAGGGTGTGTGATAAGTGATAAGATAACGCATTCTGATAACAGTGATAATGTTAACACTTACAAGGGGGAGGGGGCAAAAGTCCTTGACTAGCGCTATAACAATCAATTTTTCTTTGGCGAGAACTTTTGTCCCCCCCCCTCCCTGTATCACATGATAACGTTATCATATGGTGTGATAACGTTATCACATTACGTGATAATGTTATCATATGGGGACCCCGATGAGGTCCCTCCTCAATTTTGGGTCCATGAGTGGGGCAGGAGGAGGCTCCCCCTCTTGTCAACCTATGAAGCCTATTATCACGCCTACCCTCATTCATCTCTTTGAACATCACTAATTATGAATGCCCGAAAAGACCTACATAATCAAAAACATGAATCTGAGATTGGCCACGTTGTACAGCAAACAGTAATTTAGATCTTTCTACGAATGCTATGGCCAGTGAATAACTTCCGCCATATGTGGAGAATTTTTTCTTTAAAGTACCATTCTAAACATTTGTTTTATAAATAAAGTTCAAGAAAAAACCACCTCGCTGATTTCGAGAATCGCTGATTGACATGAAACAAAAATGGAAATGTCCAATGGCAAGATAAAATTACAAGTTTCCTTTTGACTATTCATAAATTTAATCGATCTTTCCAGCCTTAGCTCGGAATCATAGACGTAAATTTCGTTGTTCGATCCGCTGAGGACGAAAATCTTGTCCTTGAAAACATGCAAGTCCTTGGGTGTATAAGATAATTGTAGTTGACGTTGAATCTTGCCCGTTTCATCCATAATACTTAACATAGACGAATTGTGCTCGGTTGCAGCCATTTTACCATTTGAGAAAAACTCCACTTTCTTGAATGAGAATGTTGCTTGAAGCACCGGCGATGTCTCGAATGAAGTTTCATCAAGACTTTCTAATACGCCTGAATTCTTGATCAAATAAATCGTTGAATTTCGTTTTGTAAGCCCGATGGTCTTTTCACCATCTAAGGGCTTTATTTCGGCTATCATTTTTAGATACTTGGTCGGGATGGCATGAATAGGCTTGTCCACAATTTCTTCTTCAATCATCTCGATTCCATGAAACATTGAATGATTGAGTCGGATCGTTACAGGTAATATTCTAGTACAGGGTGTTCAAGCATGAGTCCCCCGATAAGAAAGCTCGAGAGATCTCAAAAACCCAAAACCCAAATGCCGTCTTTTGCAACTTTCTAGTCGTTTTATGGACATATTTTTGTTGAATTTTCAAAGTGGTCTGAGTATTGAAGCGAAAATTTGAATTTGTTTTGAAAACAAACCGCATCTGAAATGGATTTTTCCTACGAGATCTAGCATTTTTTTTAAATGTAGTAAAACCTAAGCCGTTGCTAGTGCTCCTTTTGAAAAATAACACCGCCAATCGATAGAGCGTGTTGAAAAAAAGATAGTACCCCGATTTTCGTGAAAATCGGAGATACCCTTTTCAATTCAAAGTTTGTTAAAAAATGGCCGAAAATTGCATAAGTTAACGATAAAAATGCAAATTTTGGCCATTTTTAGCAAAATTTGAGTTGAATTTTCTCAAAAAGGGTATCTCCGATTTTCACGAAAATTGGGATACTACTGTTTTTCAACACGCTCTATCGATTGGCGGTGTTATTTTTCAAAAATTCCATAAAGAATTCAAATTCAAATTTTCATTTCAATACTCAGACCACTTTGAAAATTCAAAAATATGGCGATGGGACTAGAAAGTTACAAAAAAACGACATTTAGGTTTTGCGTTTTTGAGAGATCTCGAGCCTTCTTATCGGGGAACTCATGCTTGAACACCCTGTATTTTTTCTTCTAGTAGTTGCCTTAAATTGCATTGTATTCGTTGGAAGAATGGTCGAAATTTGCGTCGCTTCTATAACACTTTCAGTAGTTTCAATAATACTTTCAGTTGAAGCAAATGGAATAGTCGTAAATGAAAGTGTGGTATTTATTATCACAGTTTCATTTGGTTGAAGGACTTTTGTTTTCAATAATGGTGGAAATCGTATTCTTGCATCGTCGACCGTGTCCACGGATGGCAAAAAATTTCGTTTCGATTCCAACAATTTGATGTCTTCGTCAGATTGCTGCTCAGATAATGTCATTACAACCAAAACCATGGCAAGTAAAGCAGAAAGTAACAGAATGAGAATTATAATAAAACCTACAGTCGTATTCATGATTAATTTACAAAATTGCACTAATGAATGCTACGCTAAATAAAATCTATCTAGAAACTTGCATTGGAGGTTATCTCAACTAGATCTCCGTGATTTTTAGGGCATGTTAATAGGCATTTATACACAAACATACATAGGAATTGATCGACTTTTTTGTTAAAATCTTTCTTAATATAGTCCTTCATCACATTGAAAAGTCATAGGCAAAAATTTTTCGAGAAACCATGATGTTTTTTATGTTTTTTGTTAACTTGAAAAATGACTTACAAGGAACAGGAAAGTGTGTTCTCAAAATTTTGAATAATTTCCAATAGATGCAGAAACTTAATGATGCTACGCCTTGTTAATCCATGAAACATTGAAATAAAATTATAAAAATATCAACAACAAAAAAATTAAATTTTACAAAAAATGAATGAAACAATGTTATTGATAGGCTGAAAATGTGATTTCCATCTCAGTTGGTCGTATAGTGTAGTGGCTAACAATGTTAGCTTTGAAGAAACCGATGTCGGGTTCGAGCCCCGTATGGGGGCGATATTTTTTTACACTTAATTTTTGTTCAACTTTTAAAAAATACAGCTCTCTTAAATTTTTGTGTAAAAACGATTAAATATGTATTTCTTTTTTTCCTGCACCTATTGACGTTGAAATTATTCAAATTTCGAGGACACACTTCGTGACTAGTGAGTCTCTTCGAACATCCTTTCCTGGGAAAATTGAAATTTTTTCCCCTTGGGGGACCAAGATGTTTTTTCAATTTTGAAAATTTTTGAGAAAATGTCTTTCTTTCAAAATTTTCAATAAAAGAATGTTATTTTTTCATTAAAAGATCATCAAAAAATTGGCTATTTTTGCCCTCAAAATGCGATTTTTTACTCAAAAAATCGCCATTTTTTAGTCATTTTTTGCCAAAAATGCTTGACACTATTTTGAAAATTTTTGGCACAATTTTAACGTTTTTTGAGACACTATTCAGAGTTTGACATATGGAATCCCTAGTCCCATCCCACAAGAACTATCTGTAGGTGTAAAGTTGCCATTACCCCGCATTCATCTTATCTTAGTCCGTTTTGACTTTGTTAAATTTTCCTGCTCGTTCTTTACAATTTGTTTGATGCATTTGACTAGATCAAGAACGAGACTATTACACTTTCATTTTTGCCGATATATGAAAGCATAAACTGGCCAGATCTTCACATACGAAAACCGGATATCTGAAATGCAAATATCCGCTCTTTTATAATAACGATAGTTGTAGTATTTTTTTTTGTTTCAACGTTTTTACTGTTACATAATGTACAGGGTGGGCCAACAAAAGTGGATTTTTTGGGACCCGCAAATTTATTTTTCTAAGGATGATTTTATGTTTCTAGGGGTAATTTTATGCGGAGAATCGATTGTGCAAATTTCCGAACTCTGGAAATGCTTCCCTGGACCTGATTCAGAGAAAAAACTGGGTTTTTGAAACAGCGAAAAACGACAATTTTCGCTTCAAAAACCCAATTTTTCCCTGAATCAGGGTCAGGAAAGCATTTTCAGGGTTCGGGGATGGCGCGCCGACACTTACGGACGAACGTTTGCGGGCCCGACACTTGCGAACGAACATTTGCGGATTGTATCGAGCAATCCACAAATGTCGGGTCTGCAAAAGTTCGTCCGCAAGTGTCGGTGCGCCTCGGGGATCGCGCAATCGATTCCCCACATAAAATTACCCCTAGAGGAGTCATTTTTAGAACAATACATTTTCGGGTTCGAAAAAATCACAATCCACTTTTTTTGGCCCACTCTGTATTAATTGAAATTTACAGATATTTTTTCTCAGCATGTTACTCTGATACGTTAACACGGGAACACTCTTTCAAATTTCCGATCTATTCTAGTGTTTTTGACCATGCTTAACACAACTTTCACAAAAAATTTTTTCAAAAAAGCGCTATGTAAACATGGACAAAACAATTCGATGATAGGGGGAGTCAAACCTACAACCTTTTGCACAAAACTTTATTAATGCGCAAAAGGTTATAGGTTCGAGTCCCCCTACCGTTGAATTGTTTTTATCCATGTTTACATAGCGCTTTTTTGAAAAAAATTTTTGTGAAAGTTGTGTTAAGCATGGTCAAAACACTCGAATAAACCGGAAATTTGAAAGTGTGTTCCCGTGTTAAAGCCCATTTCAACCCCGAATTCAAAAAAAAGTGGTTAAGGAGCGATCCCATCCGATTTGGCAAGTTAAGCAACGTTGGGCCTGTTGGTTCGATCCCACGAGGGTAAAAATTTTGGTTTTCAAAAAACTTTCACAAAAGTTGGAGCAAAAATTTTTTACTCCAAGTTTTGTGAAAAAAGCTTTTTAAAAACCAAAAATTTTGATCTATCGGGATCGAACCTGCGGGCTCAACGTTGCTTAACTTGCCAGATCGGACGGTCATTGCCTTGGATCACTTGACCGTTCCTTCAACTTTGCATCAAAATTTGTGTGTCCGGACTAACTTTTTTCGACTCAAAATATTTTCTTTTTTGACTAAATCTGCCTAAAATTTTGCCCTGATTCCAAAAAATATGTCCCAAATTGGGTAAAATCATCTAAGGGATCTACGGAACCCTTCTCCTCCCTCCCGCCGGGGTGCAAAAATCGATTTTTCTTAACGGAAATAGAATCGCATTTGCACACATATTAGATTTTAAACGATCTTTTCTATTTTTGGCATTCTGTTTGACATTTAATGCAAAAGTCCTAATGGACTTCGCTTCTTACAAAGTGAACTCGTGATCCGTTTCTGTATGATATATATTTTAAGCATACGCGGACAAGAGTAGGACCAGGGGGCGAAAAAGTAGGTGGTACCACCCACCATCCAACTAAGTGGTACCACACGGTGTCACCCACCCACTTGAGTAGGGTGGGACCGGCAAAATGATACCACCCACACCACTCAGGGTGGGTGGTACCATTTTTTACCGATACTATTTTTTGAATTTTGACATGGCCACGGCTGACCAAAGTGTCCTGAATTGGGAAACATCATTTAAGGGATCTACGGGACTATATTTATCGAAAGAAAAAAATAACATTTTATAAAAACAAAAAAAATTTAATTTTGAAAAAATTTTCTAAGCCTGGAGAATTTTTTCTATAAACTCTTACGAGCATTTTGACATCAAGATCTCGATAAATGGTCACTGCCATAAAAAGTTGCAGTAGTTTGAAGTTTAGTAGCTTAGTTCTTATTCAATTTTAAAAAACTCCTCATAAATAGAAGCTTGGCTCAGTGGTTTTGCTCTCGCTTCCTATGCAGAAGGCAGGTTCGACTCCTACCTGAAGCAATTTGTTTTTGCGTGATTATTTTTTTGATAAAAATTGATTTTTCAAAATTTTTCCAAAAATGTTCAAAAATTGCTCGGCATGGTTTAAAACGGTGATTTTATGCAAAAAGAAGTCGTTTTACAGCTGTTTTTCACCTGTCCCCACTTTTTTTCAGTTTGGTCAGCCGTGTGGCGACTTTTGCAAAAATGTCGAGCTATCTAAGAACTAAAGTCTTTGTTAAAGACATTATGTCAAAATTTCAAAATTTTATGCTCCATGTTCATCTGTTTATATTTTGAAATTTAGAATCTGATGACATCTTGTTCTTCACTAGCCAGCACTTCTTCGGATGACCTTAAACAAAAAGAAGGTATTTTTTTCGAGTTATTCAGTATAAACTGAAAATCGAGCGCCTACGGCGCTCCCGGGCGGAGCTTCAGATGGTGACGTAAAGTAAAATGTAGTACTTTATAACAGTAGCGTATGCAGAAAAAATTTCGCGGGGCCCAAAAACATAAGCATTACCCCTTATGATTTTTTTAAAATTTTGATCCCCTTGGTCCCCTCCTTACATTTTTTTGAATTCTTGAAGTTTTAGCCAAAAAAACAGCGCCACATGCTCAATTTTTTGTGAAAATGGCCATTTTTATGTTGAAAATGCTCAGAAAATCACGATTTTTGATGAAAATTTGGGAAATTTTGAACATTTTTATGAAAAATCATAAGGGAGACCATTAGGTTTTTTGAAAAAAATTTTGGGTAAAAACATAAGGGGAGATCATTAGCAAAATTTTTATATTTTTTGAATTTTAGTAGAGGGCCCGACCCCTTCACGTTCATGTAATACTCCTAGATGAACATCTTCAAAAATTAATAGTCTGCCTGCTAAAGTGGAATGGTACCAAATCTAATCTGCAAAAGTTAATCCGCACACACAGACATTACACGTTGTTGTATATAAGCAGGGTGTATTCAGTATTTTAGTAATCTATATTGAAATGCCAAAATTGCCACTATGCAAGAGAAATTAAAGTTTGTATTTAATTTTAGATGACTTGGATAGTGGTATATGCAGTATGTGTAGCTTAGCTTGCTGCCTTACTAGCACTGTAAAGTGCATTGTTCGTGATCAAAATGATAAAGATTTTCAAAATAATTTAAGGCAAGTTGTTGAATTTTTGCTGTCGTTTAATTTAGTTTTTTAGACTGTTAAGTTCTTCATCAACACGTGGACTGCAACCATTTCTCCGTTTAAGCAAATTTTCAAATGTTCCACCAACAATTTGCTTTTATACGAAAGGCTGTAAAGGTTCGTTGTGAGCTATCTCGGGAGGGGGGGGGCTAAGATTTCGTGAGGTCAAATTTTTGCGGGAGGTTAAGGGCGCTGCGCTCTTAACCTCGCAAGAGCTTGACCCCGCGAGATCTTATCCCCACACTCGAATTCCTCACTAGGGAAGCGGGTCCGAAGAAATGGATTAATGGTTTTTGGTCAAAAAATGTCCATTTTTGCGATTTTTAGCCAAACTTTTCTTGAAAAAATTTTTTGTGCACAATCGATTCTCCACATAAAAATACCCCTATAGGATCTTTTTGGAAAAAAATAAAATTTTTTTCCTTCAGTATACTGTCACTTGGGCAGCTAATTCGAAGTAGTGCTGAATATTTTAGTGAGGAAGCCGCCTCAAAAATGGAATTCACGACTGAACTGGTGCCATAATTCTCTACTGCCTATTGTCATGCGTCATAGTTTAGCTGCAAGCCATTTTAAAATTGTTGATGAATCTGCCACTTGGCTTGGATATTGGGGTAATCTTGTAATTTTTTTGACACTTATGTACAATATCCCTTGGTTGGCTATCAGGGGAGCATTGTACATAATTCAAATTTTTATAGCTAAACTCTATAATATGGCTGCTCCCTTTTTGCTGTTGGATCGATTTTTTGCTAAAAATATCTTTTTAGCCTCTAATCTTTATGTTAAAAACTGTTCCAACGCTTCTTTTTAATTTTAACGACCGAAAACCCCAAAAAACGAGTGAACTCATATTTTTGTACATGAGTGTATTTTAGGAAGACACTTAAAATCATCTCAATATCGAAAGATACAGCCTTTTCAAAAGGTATGATTTTTTAAATTAGTTTTTTATATTATCAATGCTTAATGTTTCAGGTTAACCATTTTCCCGGTGCATTCCATTTAGGGCGGAAGGATCGGCTTTGGCAACATCTTGAAGAGATGATGGAGAAGCATGAGAGTATTTCGTTTTATGTTATGCCGCATACTTATATATTACCTAAGGATGCAAAGAAACTTCGTGCCTATTTATCTACAATTCCAGCTCGACATGTAATTCTTAAGCCGGTAAGGCTATAGAACATTATTTATTAAGACATGGGTTTCGACAGGCGTAGCCTTATCTAAGATGTCATTTCCAGTGTTGCACAAATTTCCGGAAACGGTAACGAAAACGATTGAATCAGGCAACAAATTTTATGCTTCTCTTCTCGACCAATAAAATTTAAAAAGCTTCATGATCAATTGTTTCAATAAACATGGTTTTATTGGAAATCAAGCAAATTTAGAGTTCACTGATGATTCAGAAGCAGGCATCTCTAACTTTGCCTGATTTTCAATAAAATTGTGTTTATTGAAACGATTGGTCGAGAAACATAAAATTTGTTGCCTTGTTGATTCAATCGTTACCGTTTCCGTAAATATTTCCAGGAAACGGAAATTGGAAATGTTTCCATTATGCAACCCCGGTCATTTCCCTGTCGAAAAAATCTATCGAAAAAACAAAAGGTTGCTATCCTCATTAAGCCATTGTTAATTTTTAATTTCGCTGTATTTGGTTTTTTAGCCAGCATCGGCTCGTGGTACTGGAATAACGATAGTTTCTCGATACAAAAATGTTCCTCAAAAAACGCCACTTATTGCTCAACAGTACGTTTATTAAAGAGGAAGGGCCTATTTATGCAAGTTATTGCAAAATTTTTTTGATAAACGTAAAAAATGTTCGAAACTATGAAAAAATACTGTTTTTGAGAAAAAATCGAAAAATTTTTTTAGATATTTTTTGGCCATTTTTAGGTGTCTTTTTGGCCTTTTTTTGCTATAAAAACTTTTTCTCGAAAACAGTATATTTTTCATCGTTTCAAACTTTTTTTATGTTTGTCGAAAAATTTTGAAAAAATTTATTTGCAATAACTCACCTCAATCGGCCCTCCCTCTTTAATTGATTTTTTTCTTCTATCTTTTTAGCTATGTTGAACGTCCGATGATTATTAACGGTGCTAAATTCGATTTGCGGCTTTATGTTTACGTGACTTGTTTGGATCCTCTGCGTATATACCTGTATCATGAAGGCCTTGTCCGTTTTGCAACAGTGCCATATTCATCTTGCCAAAGCACTTACACGAATCAATATATGCACCTCACGAACTACAGTATCAATAAGCTAGCTCAAAGTGACGGTGCGACTGATAAGCCGGTTCCGAAGTGGAAGCTATCTGAGTTCTGGGATTATCTACGTGAAAAGGGTGCTGATGCCGATTCTCTTTACGCAAACATAAAGGATGTTGCTGTTAAAGCGGTTATTGCTTGTGAAAGTCATATAAGGTATTTTGAGTTACAGGGTGATCCATAAAACCATACTGTTGCGTTTTTTGTGAAAAATTAAAAAAATTTTCAAAATCACCTATAAAGGGTATTTTCATACGAGAAATCGATTGCACGCATAAAAAACCTTGAAAACGCTTTCCAGCCCGTGAAGTATTAAATTGTCGTATTTTCAAGTATTACAGTGACCTGTTGCTGAACTCAGAAAACGGAAAATTTCGATATTTTTACATGTTTTTTTGAAAATTTTTGTTTTTTAAACAAAATTTCTTATTTTCCATTTCCACATAAAAAATGTGGAAAACGGACTATCGAAATTCACATTGGGGAAACAGATGGATTTTGATAGTCCGTTTTTCATTTTTTATGTAGAAACGATAATTTCAAAAAAAATACCGAAATTTTCCGTTTTTTCCATTTTCCGCGTTTAGCAACAGGCCACAGAAGATCATTGAAATTACTTTTTTCCAACATTTGGTATTAATTTCAAAAATTGTATACTTCATAGTCTGGAATGCGTTTTCAAGAGTTTTGAAAATACCCCTTATAGGTGATTTTTGAAAAAAAATTTTGCCAACAAACGCAAAAGTAGAGCTGTCCGAAAAGTGACAAACTTGTCACTTTTTGTGACATTAGTTTTTTAAGAAAAATTTTGCATAATAGTGATTAACTAGCTTATTTATTTATAAAAATACCTTTAAAAATTTGTTAATCGAATTTAAGCTTTGTCACTTTTTGTGACAAATGTCACTTTTTGTGACAGTTGTCACAAAAAGTGACAACTGTCACAAAAAGTGACAACACCCGAACGAAACCACATAGGTGTTACAAAAAGTGACCGCATAGTTGTCGCAAAAAATTTGTCACTTTTTGTGACAGTTGTCACAAAAAGTGACAACACCCGAGTGAAACCGCATAGTTGTCACAAAAAGTGACAAAGCTTAAATTCGATTAACAAATTTTTAAAGGTATTTTTATAAATGAATAAGCTAGTTAATCACTATTATGCAAAATTTTTCGTTACAGCTTATTGTCACAATTTGTGACAAGAATATGTGCTTGTCACAAAAAGTGACACGTTTGTCACTTTTCGGACAGCTCTACGCAAAAGTATGGTTTTTTGGCTCATCCTGTACATCCTTTATATGAGCGATTTTTAGAAGCCATCAATTGAAGTATAGCAATTTTGCATTTACTAGCCATGAACTTTTTGGTATGGATATTTTGATAGATGAAAATCTTCAGCCTTGGCTTTTGGAAATGAACATTTCACCAAGTTTGCATTCTGGTACTCCATTGGATGTGAGTGTGAAAGCGCCTCTAGCGAAAGATGTCTTGAATATTTGCGGAGTTACTTATCCTTCTAGGTAACCTTTTATTAATTGTTTAAAAGTTAAGCATTATTCTAGTTTTGATTTCTTTGATAAGACTTTGAATTATCGAGTGAAGAATCACATTCAACACAAAAGCGAATTACATATCCAAAAAGAGCAGATTCATTTGGAGCATTACCTCTTGAATAAGGTTGATTTTTTTTAACAAGGTCGTCAATTTTACTAAGTTTTTAGGAGATTCGAGCAGATATTATTGAAAATCTCACGGATGCTGATGTACGGTGTTTGATAGGTAAATAGTTTTTTTTTGGAAAAATAGGGAAAATATAAATGAGATTTTTTTACTTATGAGTCAACTCTGTAACATAGCAGTTCCAAAAAGCTAATGGCTAGGACACTGAAACGCTATCTTGAACGTGAGGGTTCGTTCCTCGGAGGTCCTATTCATAACTCAAAACTTCATTAATAACAAACATGTTCGAACGATGAAATCTTAGTTATGCTAAGACCTCCAGGGGTCGAACCCTTGTCGTTCAAGATGGCGTTTCAGCATCCTAGCCATTAGGCTATGTGCGCCCAGCTTTTTGGAGCATTGCCATTTTACAGAGATGATTTGTATTGCTTTTAGACTTCGAAGACGAATTGGTGCGTAAGGGCGGTTTCGAATTGCTATTCCCTCTTGGTGAAGAAACAGAACATTATCTGCATGTTATCAACTCTCAACTGTATTCGAATTTGTTGCTTACCACATGGCAAAATAAACAGGCTAAAGATCGTCAACACGGGATTGAAAATCTTGAAAAATTATGTCATGAAGGTTACCATTTGGCAAAAAGGGTCTACACCGAATCGTCAAGTGATAGCGAAGGAAATAATATTTAACCTTGTATCTTATATGTTTATATGCTTCAGCTCAGTTTTTTAAATTGATCAATATTTAGCTCTCTTTTTGGGAATTTTGTACTCGGATTAACACGCCAAGACGTGGAAATTTAGAGAATTTGAAATTCGTCCGGACAGACTTCAAAAATTTTTTTCATTACTTTGAACATTTTTTACGTTCGTCGAAAATTTTTTTGCGATAACTCTTCAACTACCTTCTCCTTTTTAAACTATAACTCGATTAAGTTTATGACGTGATAACTGAAGCATATGATATAAAGTATACGGTTAGTACTATATTGTGTTGTGATTTATATTGTAGGAAGAGCTGAGACCTCAATGTAACACAGCTTTTTTTGTTTATGACCATGAGCATTTGAAGCATTGACTATTTTTTATTTTTGGTATTTTGTTGCTCAATTGTATTAATGTTTTATGTATGGTATGCCCAAGAGTTTGGTTCCGCTTTTAACAATATTTCTGACAAAATGATTTTGCTTTATTTTTAAAATATGAAATTGCTTAAGTACAGGGCTCGGAATGAGTCTGATTTATCAGAAATGTTCTGATTTTGGCAAGCAGAAATTGCCTGTCTGATTTTTGGATCGAAAATCTGATTTTTATTCAAATTTTTTCATTCGCAACGCTGATCTAGTGTATTTTTAATGTTCTTGAATTGAAAATCTGATTTTTTGACATTTTTTTCATTCCGAGCCCTGCTTAAGTATATTTGTTTAATTGTTCATTAAATTGATATTTTTAGAAAAACGGCACCGAATATTGCTAATTTCTTTTTTATATTATAAATGAATAATAAAAAAATACAATAATTGCCATAAAGTTATATTCTAAATACTTTTGGTTAATCTTCATTTTACACGGAAGTGGAAGTTCTTATATTTAGGGTTTCTAATTGAGTAAAAGATGTTTTCTCATCGAATGATTAGTCGAGGTCTTTTTGGCTTAATGAACTTGCAAAAATGCTATTCCGCCGATAAAATCGCAACTAATTTGATGCCCGTTTTTAATAGAGCTGTAAAGGTATCATTGTTAAATGTGAAACAAATATTTGGTAGTATAAATTAGGATTTTAAACATTTTTTAGATATTACTACGGATTAGCGACTCCACTAACGTGATTAAAAAAAAATTTTAGCTTTTCTTTGGAAACGACCTCTCTAGGGGTAACTTTATATGGGAAATCGATTGCATTGATAAAAAATGAAAATGAATTTTTTCGGAAAATGAGCCGTATATATTTCATAAGCATGTGATTCTTGTTTAAAATGCGGTCCTAAAGAGGCCGTGAATTACTTTGTTGTGTTTACCTGATTTGCAAGAATTTCTCTAAAAAAACTCATTTTCATGTTTAGTCAATGTGCGCAATCGATTTTCCGCATAATTTTGCCCCCTAGAAAGGTCATTTCAAAGAAAAAAGCTAAAAAAATTTTTGAAAAAAAAAACGTTAAATTGGCTAATCCTTAGTAGTATCAAATTTTACATTAGATTACTGAAAATCACTACTATGCAATTGATTTTTGCTAGTAAATATTTTTTTAGTTGGACTCATTGCGTTATATATCCGACCATTCTGACGATTCCATATTTAACGTGGAGACTGAGGAAGAATTTGATGAAAAGGTTACGAATGCTGAGCGTCCTGTTTTGGTTGACTTTTATGCAGATTGGTGGTAAGTCATTCTGGATATAAACACTTGTATGATGTTGTTTAGCGGGCCTTGCAAGGTCTTAGGACCTATTCTTGAAGCGAAAGTTACGAACCGTGATGGCAAGGTAAGGTTCTATTTAAACAAACTCTTTTTTAAATAGTGACGTAACCAGACCCTTCAGAGCGGAAGGTACAGTCGCAGGAATAGAGGGTTTTTTTTTTATTTAATCGTCCAATTAGTGCATTATTTCAAAAATGGCATAAAAAACATCAGATACAGTAGTATTTTTAGAGCGAGTATGCGAAAACTTGTTTGTAAAAAATTTCTGTTCTAAAAATCGTATGCCGAAATTCGTTTTGCGAAAATTCGTTGTGTCAAAGTTCGTATGCGAAAAATCATAGAGCCTTACAACACTGTAACTTTGTTTTAGGTTTCTTTGGCTAAAATTGATGTCGATTTTGCTGAATCTTTGCCAGAGCGTTTTAATATCCGTGCTGTGCCCACTGGTATGTTTTATTCGGTTTGCCATTTTCGCTTATTTTTAATCATTTTTGCTTAAAATTGATCTTTGATGATTTTTTTGCTAAAATTTCCTATAAAATGATCATTTTTGCTCAATTTTGTACAAAATTTACTTGAAAATGACTATTTTGAAACCAAAATGATTTTAATTTACAAATGCAAGTTGGAAACCCTGGATTATATTTCTTTACTGTAGAACCAATGTGTAATTTAGTCCTGGCAATTAAAAATGGCGAAATTGTGAATCGCTTTGAAGGCCTTGTAGACGAAACTCAATTGGAAGAGTTTATTGACGACCTTGTTGAGAGACCATAATTGAATTGAAAATTCTTTGTTAGATTAAAACTTTGTATATTCAAGAAGAACTTTAGGAGCTACTTTGGCTCTATATACCCCATTGAACGTGGGGTCTAAAATTGAAAATTTTATTTTTCGAAATTTTCTCAAAAATCACCCTATTAAGGGTAATTTTATGCGGGAAACACGTTGGCGATGTTATTTTTACGTAAAAATGCTTCTTCCATTTTTTAGAAAACTGAATTTTTGCATATTGGAAGCGGAAGCGATTTTACGATTTTGAAGCGATTTAACGCAAAAATAACATCGCCAACGTGTTACCCGCATAAAATTACCCCTAACAGGGTGATTTTTGAGAAAATTTCGGGAAATAAGATTTTTCGATTTTAGAACCACGTTCAATGGGGTGTAAAAGCCGGAAGTAGCTCCGAACTTTTTATACTCTGGCTCTTAATTTTCAAATTCTATCTTTTAAAGACAATCAAGTTAAAAAAATAGTTTTTCTTGAAAATATATATAATTTTCTATGTTCACGGGTAAAATAAACATTCGAAGTAATTTGATTTATATGCACAGAATACGTTTTTTGTAATAAAAGCTAAATAAAATATATAACTAGAGCATTTACTATAGCCATCAAAACATTCTTTATGCAAATGTTAGAGTCCAAGAAAGTAGTAATTTAAAAATTTGCCCATTTCCTTCCTGTTATGCATGAATGATTGGTTGATTTGCTACTTTATGGACATTTCTATGTACATATCCGCTAAACATCATCTGCTTTGCTATTTTCCTCACTAAGATTTAGATGATGCTGATATGATATTTATATTTACAAGGCTCTTTTCTCGATTAATTGTGAAAAGTCGGCAAAGTAACCTGATATTTTAATAATATTTTTGCATAGTCCTATTTATGATAATTAAATGCTTATTAATGCCTCGGTTGTGCTGAATTTGTTAATACGAGTATCACCATACAGACCATCACATTATCAAGAGGTCAAATTTTAATTCAAGCCTATATCTAGGATTCATCGACGAGGAGGGGGCAATATTTTTTTCTCAAAATCTGGACAAAATTTTTTTGCCTTTCACATTTGGGGTTCCCTTACGATTCGAAACATTTTTTTATTTTAAAAATTATTTTTACAAAAATTTTAAAATTCAATTTAAAAAGCAAGTACAGCATTTTTCTCAGCTCAATGAAACGAATAAAATGTTATAAAAATCATCCATTTTGAAGACCGAGTTGGGTTATTAAACGAAAAGTTTTCGTTTCAATAACCCAACTCGGTCTCCAAAATGAAAAATTTCGGTGTCATTTTATTCGTCTCATTGAGCTGAGAAAAATGCTGTACTTGCTTTTTAAATTGAATTTTAAGATTTTTGTAAAAATAATTTTTAAAATAAGAAAATGTTTCGAATAAGGGAATCCATGGGGGGGGGGGGAGTTAGGCCACTTCTTCGACTTATTCTTTTCCAAAATAGCATTTTTTTATAGCTATTTTTTAACATAAACATTTCTTTGGGAGTTAGGGAAGCTGTGTATTGTTGGTGTGTATTTGTCATTTGTTGTTCAGGTTTTACTCGAAGTTGATACGAATGTCTATTCTGGATTTATAATGACAGTTACGAATCGAATCGAAATTCGCCACGAGACATGTTCTATTTTGGATTCATTATTAACGTTGGAAATCAATGGAGAAAAATTCAAATTTGGATGCTTACACTATTGGGTAAGATTTTCCAAAATTTAATTTTTTGTCATTTTTAGGTATAGAGATTGGCTACCCCTCCCCCTGTAGGGATTCTGCATAAATTTATGCAGAATCCCCATTTTCTGCTTAAAAGCAGAAAATGTAATTTTTTGGTGAAAAAAATAGGGAATTTAGGCATCAAAATTTTGATTTTGTCGGTAAAAATTTGATCCCAAATTTTGAAAATTTTTTGATTTTGACCGATCTCTATTTTTAGGTGCATTATTTTGAATCCCCAGTAGGCATAAGATTTCTTCCAGCACTGTTGGCCAGTTTATCAGATTCGGTGACTGTAGTTCTGACAGCAGTACGCTTTGCATGTCCACCCTTTCATGCTCGTTTTCGACAATGCCCAAATCATCCGGTGTTTTGTATTAGCCGAGAATTGTTTTGTGATAATATTGATAACTGTGGATTTCATAGTGATGAAGCGGTATGTTGATAGTTTGCTAACTGCCCAAATGGGATAACCTCATGCGGACATAAACTCCTATTGAAATAAAAATGGTCGTTTGATGTTTCGAAAGTTGACATTTCGAAACGTTTTTTTTTGTTTTTGGAGGGGGTACACGAACCCTCATGATGGGTGGATGAATGACTATAAAGGCGGAAGGTCCGAGGATGAATGGTGAGGGGGTACTGTACCCTCTTGGCCTGATATACGACCAATAATAAATGCTATTTTAGGACTGTACGGCCCAATTACACCAAGTTTCTGTTGTAATAACTGATGAAAGGTACCCAGCAACACATATAGCTCTAATTAGTGTTTCATTTTGCTTCGGCATATTGCTTTTGATAATCGTGATGTTCATCATTTACCGTATATATAAAGGCCGCAAACGAAAATATTGCACAATAAAAAGTCTATTTGGTGCGATGAAACCGTTAAAATCGGAAAGTGCGGAACCTGAAGAAACAGTTGCGTTGCTAACTCTTGGCCTTAAGAATTTTCTACCCCAATCTTCAAACAATAATTATCCGACAATGGCTCCGAATTATGGTGCACGTCGAGCTAGCCGCCAAAGCCTTCGATTTAATCGACTGTAGATGATAAGTTTTTATTACAGAGTGTATAAAAAAACCGGAATTTGGGCGATTTTTTCATGTTTTTTCGACCTGAAAATTTTTTCAAAAATTACTATTAGAGCTAACTTTATGCGAGGATCGATTGCGCGCATTTCCAACGCTTTCCTGATTCTGAATCAGGAAATCGGAATGTGTATTGAAGCGAAAATTGAATATTTTTAGATTTTCTGTGGATAAATTTATGCGGGGAATCGATTGCGCGCATTCCCGAAGATTGAAAACGCTTCTCTGATCCTGAATCAAAGCAAAATTGATGTATTATTGGTCATCGTTTCAATACACACACCCCTATTCACTGAATCAGGGAAGTGTTATTATATAGGGAGTGAACGCAATCGATTCCTCGCATAAATTTATCCCAAGAAAATCATTTTCAGGCAGAAAATCTAAAAATTTTCGATTTTCGCTTCAATACACACACTCCGATTCCCTGATTCAGGGTCAGAGAAGCGTTGGAAAAACGCGCGATCGATCTCCCGCATAAAATTATCCCTAGTAAGGTAATTTTTGAAAAAATTTTCGGATCGAAAAAACATGAAAAAATCGCCCAAATTCCGGTTCCTTTGATACACCCTGTACAATAAAATAATTAATTTAAGAGCACGTTCAAATTTACCCAAAACTTGTTCTATATATATAAATCGAAATCTCCTAAAAATGCGGTAATACTTAGCGCACACCTTCATTATCTAATTTCCGCAAAGAAAAAACTTGAATAGCATAAAAACGACTATTGTGCGCATGATCAGCTTCCCATAGAGAACGATCAGAAATGAGGACAATTTCCCACCTTGTTGCTCGGTCATTCGGAGGAAACTGTCTTATTCCGAAAGAAAGAAAGAATCGTTTCCCCCAGTGAAATATATAGCCGGTCAGATCGAAAAGCGCCTATTTGATGGAGTTTTTTGTCCGTATTGTCAACTGATCGTTTCTAAAGTGCTGCTGGTTCCTAGTCTCATTCTGATCTCTAAATGATTGTTGCTATTGAAAAGATGGTTCCGCTTGTTTTAATTGTCCATCAAGATCCATATATGTTTTCTATAAAAATTAGGTTATAAGGAAGGCATTTATCACCATTGTATATATGTTTTTATGAATGCTGAGCGTTGTTTCCTGCCAACATGCATCCCTGCGTGGTCGTGTTGGAGGGACAATCAAGCTCAGTATACAGTCAACTCTCGATTTAGTGACCTCACTGAAAACTTTCCCGCCAACACAACCACGCAGGGATGCATTGCAAAAGTATAAATGTAGTAAAACTCGATTTAGTGACACCCTCCCTCCGATTCGATTTAATGACTCCTCTCTGAGGGTGTCACTAAATCGAGAGTTGACTGTATACCGAGCTTGGTTTTCCCGTCAACATGCATCCCTGCGTGGTCGTGTTGGCGGGAAAATCAAGCTCAGTATACAGTCAACTCTCGATTTAGTGACTCCCGAGAATTTTCCCACCAATACGACCACGCAGGGATGCGTTGCAAAAGTATAAATAGATAGACGCAAAGAATTTTTCCGCCAACACAACCACGCAGGGACGCGTTGTAAAAGTATAAAGTAAAACTCGATTTAGTGACACCCTCCCTCCGATTCGATTTAATGACACCCTCCCTGGGGATGTTACTAAATCGAGAGTTGACTGTATACTGAGCTTGATTTTCCCGCCAACATGCATCCCTGCGTGGTAGTGTTGACGGGAAAAGCAATATGCCACTCGGCTCGCGGTACTTTATTGTAATAGCAAAAAATATGCCCATTTTTCATCATGAATTATCAGAATAGAGATCAAAATTGCAACTTTTTTCCGACTGGACTGGTCCTTTAAAAATTTTTAGGTAATTTTATTAACTCTTATTAGGAAATTCAGTTCTTATCATCCACCTACTACCAAAATCTATTGCAACATATCCAAAGAATTCAACAGGTGTATCTGCTTTCAGAATAATCGTTTTTCCAATGGTGAGAATAAAATGACCCACCGTTGTTCTTCCTTGGCCAATGATGGCAAATTTTCAATATGGCTAAAAACGGACAGTCGGACTCGAGTTGACAGCTTATCGTTCGAAGCGTCACAGGAGAAATCGTCAACTCCGATACACAAACAATTCCGAGATTCGGTAAGACACCAATAACGGTTATTTGCCTATGTGCGGGATTGTGGTGTGGGATTTTCTTTAAAAAAATCAAATGCGGTAGAGGGATTTACAAATGTTTTGTTTTGCGAGATCCCTCTCTCGCACACCAAATTTTGGAGCTCTTCCTCCGGGGAAGATGCAATCAACAGGATCCAAAAGCTGATACTTTTTTGAAGTAATTTTATGGAAACATATCCTCTAAAGGCTTAGGCTTAAGCCTAAGGATAAGCCTAGCTTTAGCTTAAGCCTAAGCCTTATCTTAAGCCTAAGCCTTTAGAAGATATTTTTCCATAAAATTACTCTTTTGTGCTTAGGCTTAAACCTAAGCCTAAGGTTAAGCCTAAGCTTAAGCCTAGGCTTAAGCCTAGGCTTAAGCCTAAGCCTTTAGAGGATATTTTTCCATAAAATTACTTCAAAAAAGTATCAGTTTTTGGAATCCTGTTGATTGCGTCTCCCCAGGGGGAAGAGCTCCCAAATTTTTATGGGCCCCTTCTCGAAAATTTTATCTTGGTTGCCCTAATATTTGTTTTCGAAAATTCCACTTTTCATTTATTCTTCTCTAAATGCTTTCTTTTTAAACCTGGATCTTTATTTTCTTGTAATAATTTCTAAATGAAAAAATATAGTTGATTCCCGATTTGAAAAAATACCCGTGGCTAGTAATGTGAGCATATTCGTAACGCTACTTAAAATGGTGAAAAAGGTCATTTCGAAAAGTGAACCTGATTCATTCATTCACAAGCTTCTCATTCCTTGTTCGGTCCTCTCTAGCAGCCGTAAACTGTATGTGTTTGTCTCCTTCCGAGTATAAGCCATTTCGTTGATTTCGGCTGATAGATAGTGGCCGGCATCGAACGCTCCGCGGACAGGCTTCCCTTATTTTATCATTCACACCTATGCCTCTCCTTAAACATCACAGCTCTCTAGCGGCTTCTTTTGTAAAAGGGAAATTTTATAATGATTTCTCGTGATGAGTAGATGGAATTTTATGACGGACTTGATTTTTAATGGTTTAATTTGAAAAATTTCTTCTAAATTTTTAAAGTACATTGTTTAACATAGCTTTATGTCACAAGATTTTTTAAGGGTTATTACTTTTTCGTGCGATTTACTCGTTTTTCTATCGATTTTCATCAAAAGTAATCTTGAAGAAAATTGTAGAAGAAATCAAGATCTACAACTTAAAAGATATTTTGAACGAATCTTTCTAGAAATCGATCAAATTCACGATCAAAATAAGTATCCTTACAAAATTTTTGTGACACCCAAAGCTCGGTTTTCTCGAAAAGTTTGTCTTAAACAAAATATCTTTGAATAACATTTTGTTGTCATTAATAAAATGAGAATAATGTCGGGCACTAAGTAAGATTAAAGAAGATTTTCTCGCCTTACATTTCTTATAAATCTGCTATTTGTATCTTACACTCACTATGTGTTACAGGCTTTGCTCAAAAGCCCAGTTGGGCCTGAAAGTTCATAAAAAATGAATAATAATGGCGACCAGTAGCGTATTCAGGATTTTGATTTTTTCGATTTCGGGAGTGCGAAACCCCAAAAACCTCATTTTTTCATTTTTATGAAGAAATTTTTCGGTTTCGGGGGTGCGGCCGTATCCTCAGGGGTTCAACTAGCTATCGCTCAGCCCTAACAGATTGAAAGTGATAGACCTAGAAGCCCATGTAGGAATGCCATTTTCGCTTATTTCAAATCATTTTTGCTTATTTTTTGATTCACTGATTATTTTTTACGATTTTTCCTTTAAATGATTATTTTTTACGTAAAATGATTAAAAATCGAAAAGTCTGATGGCATCCCTAGGCCTATGGAGAAGAAAATTTGTTCAACAGGCCTCTCAAGATTTTTTCCCATATTCTTTCATTTTAAGGCCATATCTCGGACATTTTAAATCCGTTAGGGCTGAGCGATGGCTAGTTGAATTCCTGAGATCACGACGAACAACTTTGTAGAACATCACTTTTTGTGAAAAAATGATTGTTTTGAAGAAAAACCTTATAAAATTATTGTTTCATTAATTGAGCTTTTGATTTATAGTAGAAATTTCCCTGATTCAATGAAAATTTGTTTATTGAAACGATTTTGTTATTTTATCGATTTTCTTCAAATACAAAGGTCTTCATAAAAAGTGATGTTCTACAAAGTTGTTCGCCATGATCTCGGGATTTCATTAAAAACAAAATGAGCTCAAACGGATCTAAAATGATCGAGATATGGCCTGAAAATAAAAAATTTGGGAGGCTCGTAGAAACAATTTAGTGCTACTTCGGCTCTTATACCCTCATTGAACGTGGTCTAAAAAATTTTATTTTTCGAAATTTTCTCACAAATCCCCCTATTAGGAGTAATTTTATGCGGGAAACACGTTGATGATGTTATTTTTGCGTAAAAACGCTTCCATTTTTTAGAAAATCGAATTTTTGCATTTTCGAAATATGTACTTTCTTTGTCGAAAAATTCGATTTTCTAAAAAATGGAGCGTGTTTTTACGCAAAAATAACATCGCCAACGTGTTTCCCGCATAAAATTACCCCTAATAGGCTCATTTTTGAGAAAATTTCGAAAAATAAAATTTACGATTTTATACCCCATTGAAGGTGGTCTTTTCGATTTTAGACCACCTTCGGGGTATAAGGTATAAGAGCCGAAGTAGCTCCAAAAATTTTCTTCCCCATGGATCTATAGGTCTGTTGTCATTATTATTCATTTTTTGGACTTTCAGGCCCATTTGAGCAAATCCTGTAACACTTAGTGAGTGTTCCATGTTAGATCTATTTATTTTGACCTTATAAAAATGGTCATGTTTCTTAATTTGAATAGCATGGATAAAAGATATCGTCCAAATAGATGGTAAAATCGGGGCCATTTCAAAAAAAGTATATATTGTTCATTCTTGTTTAATCTTTCAATTCGCGATTTAAATCGGACGATCAATTGGACATTGTCGTGACATTTGTGCAAACTTTAAATGAAATCCTCAACAAAGTTTTTATGGATATATTTTTCAATAGTTTCTTGGTTTACTTTTATAATTTGCTCTATATATATAATCCACTCTTCATGTTTTCGTTTCAATAACCGGAACTACACACAAAACATTTGGTGTTAAATCGATTGAAACAACAAAAAGAAACACCGAATTGATGTTAATTTGATGATTAACACCAAAGTTTGGTGTTAATTTCAGGGAGGGAAAAAATTCACTCACCCATCACCCACTGGGTGATGATTGGTCATTGGGTGATACCACCCAGTGGGTGATGAGTGATTGTGGGTGATTCACTCAGTGGGTGATACCACCCTGGCACCTTTTCGCCCCCTGATTAATTTGATGAATTAACACCAAAATTGGTGCAAAATTAACGCCATTTTTTGTTGGATGCAAATGAATCCAACAAAAAATGGTGTTAATTTTCACCAATTTTGGTGCCCATTCATCAAACTAACACCAATTTTGGTGTTCATTCATCGAATTAACATCAAAATTTGGTGCTCATTCATCAAACTAACACCAATTGTGGTATTTTTTTTGTTGTTTGAATCGACTTAACACCATTCACATATCACGTGATCAATTTCGGAATGTTGAAAACGTTCCAACTTTTTTTTCTGAAGGAATTCCGAAAACTTTTCTTTGCAGACCCCCCCCTAAACCATACCCCATTTTAGGGGGATCTGCAAAGAAACGTTTTCGAAATTCCTTCAGGAAAAAAGTTAGAACGTTTTCAACATTCCGAAATTGATCACGTGATATGTGAATGACCCCTTATAAGAAAATTCTTTAAAGATTTGCTATAGTACAGATTCTCCTTATAAGAAGCGTGTACTTAACCGAAGAATTTCTTTAAATCCTATTTTCTCTATTGGTATAGAATTTTTGTTTGATTTACTTAATATTTTCTTATCACTGATATACCTGTCTTATGACGTTCTTAACATTTATCGATTCTATTTTTTGCTAATAACACTTTTATAAGTATCGAAAAAAAATTTTTCAAACGAGTAAACACTCAAACGAAAAAGAAAACATTGAGCTCGTACTCAGGCAAAATCAAATTGTTCATTGAAACGAATTAATAAATCATTATAAAATTCGAAAGTTTTGACAGTTTGGGGAAAAACTTATAAGAGAATGTTTATAACTCGCAGAGACGAATAAAATGACACCAAAATTATTGAATTTGAACATTGTTTTGGGTTATTGAAACGAAAACCTAAATCAGGGTTTTCGTTTCAATAATCCAAAACATCAAAATTAAATAATTTTGATGTCATTTTATTCGTGTTTACAACTCTCTGCGAGTTATAAACACTTTATTATAAGTCTTTTTTCTCAAACTATCAAGTTTTTAAATTTTATAATGATTTATTAATTCGTTTCAACGAACAATTTGATTGGTACAAGCTCTTCGTTTCAATGTTCAAACTCGTTTGAAAGTTTTTTTCGCAATTTTGTTTCGCTCGTTATTTTTAACCGTTAGATTTTCAAGTAGTGCCGTAAAAGCAAAAAATGCTCGAAATTTTGTGCTCTATCACATGGCATAAAAAGCACAAAAGTAGACTGGTCCTTTAATCCCTGCTATAGTTAACCTTTTTTGAAAAAAGTTAAAAAATTTTGAAGCTCTTCCCCCTGGGGAAACACAATCAACAGGATTCCAAAAACTGATATTTTTTGAATTAATTTTATGGAAGATATCATCTAAAGGCTTAAGCTTAGCCCTCATCCGTCACACAGGGGTCAATTTGACCCCACGAATGTTTAAGCTTGAATTTCTTGGGATCCCTCTTATGGTTTGAGAAGATCTCTTAGATCTAGGTTCCTCTATCAATGAGCTTTCATTATCAATAGGAGAATTTATGTGGAATTGAAGAAATGCAAGATTTTTTAGATAAAATCTTAAAATTTCGAGTCTATTCAAACAGGGGTCAATTTGACCCCAATAAAAATATGGATTTAAAGTAGACAATTTTATTCAAAAAAACATAGAATGTAACAAATCAAGATGCTCTAATCCGAGTCTTGGTTTTCAACACAATTATCACATAGAACATAATGATGGTTATGGCCAATAGGGGTATAATTACTTGAGAATAGTCACCCTCAATATCAGAATTATCTTCTCCTTCGGATTCAGAAGAGGGTTGTTCATCTGGATCTGATGCACTTTCAGAGTCTAGAATATTTTCCTCTTCGGATGAGTACTGCATTTTTACGAATATATGCTAAAAATGGGTTTCTCATGATTAGTTTTCCAGATAAATGCGTTAGGCCCGCCATTAGCTGACGCTAGCAGCGTTGTAACGTCGTAATGGCATTTTTCAAACCGTCGTAATTCAGCTTTGCCTTATCCGTTTTCGGGGATCTTGGTGTCATTTTTGTAGAACTAGATTTCCTGCATTGCTTGCGTCAGGTTTTCCCGTCGCACTAAGCATTTTAAGTCGTCGTAGAAACTCATTATGACGACTTAAAATGTTTAGTGCGACGGGAAAACCTGACGCAAGCAATACAGGAGATCTAGTTCTACAAAAATAACACCAAGATCCCCGAAAACGGATAAGGCAAAGCTGAATTACGGCGGTTTGAAAAATGCCATTACGACGTTACAACGCTGCTAGCGTCAGCTAGTGGCGGGCCTTATTATAACAAAAATTCTAATAACTATTCTTTTCCTCTATGTAGAATGCTCAGATATGCGAATTTCGAAAAATTTTCTTAGAAAAGCTTGTAGTACTGACATTGTGAGTCTCAGCTTTCCAAAACATCCTCCCATTTGTAATTTGGATGTATATTCGTCGAGATATGACTGTATATCTAGTTTGGGGTCAAATTGACCCCTGTTTGAATAGACTCGAAGAAAAATCAATGTGACGGATGAGGGTTAAGCCTAGGCTTAAGCTTAACTGATATTTTTTGAAGTAATTTATGGAAAAATATCTTCTAAAGGCTTAGGCATGGCTTAAGCCTAAGCCAGGCTTAAGCTTAACCCTATGCTTGGGCTTAGGTTTAGGCTTAAGCCTAAGCCTTTAGAAGTATATTTTTCCATAAATTACTTCAAAAAAGTATCAGTTTGTGGAATCCTGTTGACTGTGTCTCCCCAGGGGAAAGAGCTCCAAAATTTGTTGTCTCCGATTTCGATGATTTTGATGTCAATTGTTTCTATCATCCAGCCACTTAATGTAATAGGAAATTTAGAACTTCCTCAAGCCCATTGCGCGCCAAATACCGTGTAAAAGAACAGATTTAGTGCCAGAAGCCCAAATCAAGCATAGAACTCTTTCATTAAGTAATTTTTGTGGTTTCTATTTTTAATTATAACACATTTTTAGTCAATATTTTCAACATGTCGAAGAAAAGCTCAACAAGTACGAAGAAGAAGCGACTATCCTTTTTTAATATTTTTCCATGGGTAAATAAAGCATAGAACTTTTTCATATCCCAAATTGAGAAAGATTAGATCGAGGCTTGTGGGGCACTAGGACGGTGCACACCTCACAGACTTGAGAGAATTTTTCACATATTACAAAATTCAAAAATTTGCATTCAAAATTCAATTTTCGTATGAAAAATTCGTAAAATTTGGATTTGTGAGAGATGTTTATCGTCCTAGTGCCGCTTGCGGGACACTATAACTTTCGCCATATTTCATGTTCGCCACGACAACTTTCGCCACGTTGCCAAAAAACTAAAAATGGCGAAAGTTACGTGGCGAAAGTTATCATGGCGAAAGTTAGTGTGGCGAGATTTGTGGCGAAAGTTATAGTATCGCGTGCGGTTGTTCGAGTTAAATTCGAAATTTTAGAGAAAGCGTAAGAATAAAGAAGGCGAAGAAGCGGTCGCACAATCGGATCCATCCTCACCACCGGAATCTAGAAGAGTTTATACCAAAAATACTCCACGATCCGTAAAAAATGGCTCACATTTTCAAAATGGTATCTCTAGTAAGAAATTCCAAGCTCCATCTCCACCACAAAACGTTGAAAACGAGTACATCCACCAAAAAGGGTTCTCAATGGACGATCTTCAAGTTGATGGAAATTTACAATTGCTTGACTATAAGGAGAAAACGATAGACTTGGAAACGAAGTCATGCTCAGCCTTGCCCATTCTCGAAAGCACTATTCCTGATAGGCAGGTGGGCAAAAGTATAAAGCCAAGTACCAGTGAAATCGTGACAAGTGACCACGAAGATTCGGGTGTGGATTCGTCAAAAAGTGAAAATCTCGAAAGTACAGAAACCCCGGCTACCTCCAATCAAGCCCAAAAGAATGGTGCAAGTGTAGATGAAGTGCAATTGTTGGAAAGTGTCACGGAAACAATAAGAATGTATAATAAAGAAATAGCACCTAAGATGACTAAACCTGATGAAGCACGGCCATCTAGTAAGCTTGTCTATAGTCGAAATTTTTTCGTGAGCAGCACGAGCTGATTGAAAATCAGGTTCAGCGATATTTGGGGGGAGGAATTCGCATGTTTGGCGAGAAAACTTCGCATCCCTGCATGGTCGCTTTTGGCGGGAAAAATTCGCATCCCTGCGTGGCCATGTTTTCCGGGAATATTTCGCATCCCTGCATGGTCGTGTTTGGCGGGAAGAATTCGCATCCCTGCGTGATCATGTTTTCCGGGAACATTTCGCATCCCTGCGTGGTCGTGTTTGACGTTTTCAAGTTTTGTCAGCTGATTTTTTGTACTCAGGGGGTTTTCGGGTACGGGGAACTCGAATTCGAAGGAATTTGTGAATTTTGACCGCAGGAAATAAACCAGTCGTCGAATTCGTTGTCGGTGAACTGCAGCTGCATATAGAGATCTTGAAGATTCATCTCTCGAAGTTTTCTTCAAAGGTCGAATCGGCAAATTTTCTCGAAAATTTTGAAATTTTCTAATCTTTAACCACAATTTCAATACCTGATTCATCATCAAATTGCTCGTGTTCTCACGAAAAAATTCCGACTATAGATTATAAATTGAATTTTTATAGCCTCAATTACAATCATTCCTGACGCTAAGGAACTCGTACAAACGGAAAGCCAAAACACGAATGCCTTCATTCGTGAAGATGAATTGCATGAAGGCCCATCTAGCATGTCTATACAGGGTAATTAAAATATTTTGTGATAAGGTCCACCTCAACTATAAGAACGAATTTCTCAACAAAAAGCTTTTGGATGTGTTTGCAGACCAACTCTAGTTCACATTGAAGTGCTTGATCGGGAAATCGTAGAGAGAACTTGAGTTAGATAAATCTTATGTACGAGTGGAAATCTATAGTCGAATTCAATTGATCACTTTTCATATTTGTGTTGTTCATTGAATTGGCGACATTTTCACGTCCGTTCCTCACCTCGGCAAGCCTTCTTGATATAGAAGCTAATCGCTGACTGATAAGAATCACCAGCTGGGTGTCTTTTAGGAGTTACTCGTTTGCTTTATTTTTGCTTACGTTTTCTACAATCCGGGAAAACCTGAGGAGTCCAAAAAATTTAAAGGACCAGTTCAGTGGGAAAAAAGTTGCCATGTTTTGTTGGTATTCGGAAAGTTCATGAAAAATGGAGCATTTTTTGTTTTTACGGTATGTTCTGAATCGTTGTAGTTTTCGAGATAATTGCGTTTGAAATTACATGTTTTCGTTGTAATACACAAACTTAAATTTTTATAAGATGAACATTGTAGTAATATTTTATAGCTAAATGGGATGAACAAAATGACACGAAAATTATCCAATTTGAAAATTGTTTTGGGTTATTGAAACGAAAATTCTGATTCATGTTTTCGTTTCAATAACCCAAAACAGTGTTCAAATTGGATCATTTTGGTGTCATTTTATTCGTCTCATTTAGCTATAAAAAATTGCTTATGTTCATTTTATGAAAATTTAAAAAATCAATGCAAAAATCGATCAAAAAATTCAAAAAAGTTTGTGTATTACAACGAAAACATGTAATTTCAAACGCAATTATCTCGAAAGCTACAACGATTCAGAACATGCCGTAAAAATAAAAAATGCTTCATTTTTCATAAACTTTCCGAATATCCACAAAAATGGCAACTTTTTTCCCACTCGATTGGTCCTTTAAAGGGTTTCCTTTATCAACTTTTTTGATTCGATGAAAAATTTTGACCTCCGAGGATTGAACACTCGCTGTTCGGATGAATTTTGCGCCATTTGATCCTGTATTAAATAATGCAACTATAAGATTTTTTCCAATTTCTGAAATAGATCAATAATGCATTTTTCTTTAAGATAGCCTTACAATTAAGTGTTATTAACAAATCGGATTGGAGACGGAAGATTTAGGTTGAGCCTCGCGCATTCCCATCGAATGGATCATTCGCACTTTATTGGGACAAAACTTCTTAGGTGCTAAGACAAGCATTGATGGTTCAACCTTGAGACCTATTGTGGCCTATATCCGGTTGTTACATATATGAGAATTCATAAGTCTTATTAAAAACTTCAACTATACTCCGTTTCCCACTGTACTATATAAAAAGTGGATAAAAAATTTAAACGTGTTTATGTATTAAAGCGAAGGGATTGACACCATTTGAAATTTGATCTATGTATTGAAACGAAAATTACATTTTTTTAAAATCAATTTTCACACCGATTTTTAAAACTTTCACTAAAAACATTAGTCATTTTTATATAACTATATGAGACGAATAAAATGGCATCAAAATTATTCAATTTGAAAACTATTTTGGGTTATTGAAACGAAAACCCTTATTCATGTTTTCGTTTCAATAACTCAAACAATTTTCAAATTGGATAATTTTGGTGTCATTTTTATTCGTCTCATAGAGTTATATAAAAATGACGAATGTTTTTTAGTGAAAATTGAATTTTTTATAATTTTCGTTTCAATACACAGATCAAATTCAAATGGTGTCAATCCCTTCGCTTCAATACACAAACTCGTTTAAATTTTTCATGCAATTTTGTTTTGCAAATTTCTCCGAAGGGCGAACGATTTAGAATTTACTTCCAACTCAAAAGTTGATTGCCCCAACTTCAACTTTTAGTTTGGACAGAATTTAAAAATTCTGTTCAAAACTGGCCGGGTCTTTTAACAATTTAATATAGAAAAACTTATTATTGTCGGATGTTCTATTCGACAAAAACTTCCTCATTGACTTTTTGTGCCTTTTGTGATTTTTTCAATTGCTGAAAGTCCTTGTCTCGTTTCATTAGTCTTCGTCTTCTAGGAACAATTTATTCATTAGAGATTGAAGGAAAAAAATCGTTAATTATGTCATCAATAGGAATCATAGCTTTTTGTCCCCCTAAGGCGATCGTGAACAAGTAATTTCTATGTAAATATAGATTTATGACTCTAGTTAGTTGGATTTCGGATTCTCAGCAGCATCATCATTGTGATAAAGTGTTATTTGAACCTTCTTTTTGGTTATGTTAGAGATAGTTTTTGAGAAAATCGCGTTTGAAATTTTGAATTTGTGTACATGTTTTCGTTGTAATACACAACTTTTTTTGAATTTTTTTGCGAAAATCGATTTTTGTGAGTGTTTAGAGATGTTAACCCGAAGTATTTTTAGATGCCCCACCACCACTTCCAGTGAGCCCACCGCCACCAGCTAGACAATACCCCAGAAGAAAGTATAAATTTTCTAGCCGTACGTCCTCCGAATCTGAAAGCTTAAAACAACAGTCTGTCGATAGCTTCAACGAAGTAGCCGAACCCCCCTCTATTCCAACGCCAAGCCAAACTGAGAAACAAGTTTATGTGATCACGAAGTCTTCGAATCAAGTGCCACACGTAGCAAGACTATCAAATTTCAATCTCAAAACTAACTCTAGGTATTAACTTCTCTACTCTCATTTGCTCGAGTTTTGAACAAAATTTTGACCATTTCAGTGGGGAGAAAAGTTGCCTTTTTGTTGATATTCAGAAAGTTCATGAAAAATGGAGCATTTTTTGTTTTTATGGCATGTTCTGAATCGTTGTAGTTTTCGAGATAATTGCATTTGAAATTACATGTTTTCATTGTAATACACAAACTGTTTTGAATTTTTAATCGATTTTTTAAATTTTTATAAGATGAACATTGTAGTAATATTTTATAGCTAAATGAGATGAACAAAATGACACCAAAATTATCCCATTTATACATTGTTTTGGGTTATTGAAACGAAAACATGAATCAGAATTTTCGTTTCATAACCCAAAACAATTTTCAATTCGGATAATTTTGGTGTCATTTTGTTCGTCTCATTTAGCTATAAATTGCTACAATGTTCATTTTATGAAAATTGAAAAAATCGATTTAAAATTCAAAAAAGTTTGTGTATTACAACGAAAACATGTAATTTCAAACGCAATTATCTCAAAAACTATAATGATTCAGAACATGCCGTAAAAACAAAAAATGCTCCATTTTTCATGAATTATCCGAATATCAACAAAAATGGCAACTTTTTTCCCACTGGACTGGTCTTTTAAGCTCGTTAATCTTTGTAGTGTACCGCCAATTCGAGTGAGCAGTTTTGAAGAAGAACCCATACAAGTTAGTATCGAGTCGATTACCATTTCCGATTCCAAACCAATCGATAACAAGATGGTTAATACATCATGGGAAGACGCGAATGTGGAAGTGGACGCGAAGCTAAATGCGGAATACAAAAAGTTGACGTCGTTGTTCGAACAGTGGCAAGTCATGTGTCTTAACAGAGAAAATCTTAAAACTACCGACGGGATTCGATTACAAGTAGATCATACTAAAAGTGTGATCACACTATAAAAAATATTTTAGGAAGCACTCATTACACAGCACAGAGTCGTGCATCAGCTCTGTGAAAAGGCTCATGGCGAAGGCCGCACTCATACTTCTAGCGCATCCGCTTCCTCGATTCGGTCAAACGCTTCAGCGAAAAAGAGGATTTCCATCATGACACCAGATGTGTTCACACCCCGAAACGATCCACTTGTGAATCAAACTCCACGTCGAAACCTTGGCACACCTGATCCAAAACGTTTTTCCCATATTTCGATCGAAACAAAATTGGGTACAAATGGCCATGCAGAAAATGGCCTACCAAAACGAATGTTTGGTAGTCCGTCGGTCGTTCGACGCACCGATAATGGACCATCGAGCCGTCGGATTTATTCAAATCAACGTCCAGCATTAAATAAAGCAGCTTCGGTATGCGAAGACTCTTATTCGGACGATGATAGCAGCTCCGTAACATTGCTTTCTTCGAGAACCTTCTCTTCTGTAGATGTTTCATTTTCACCGAATGAAGAGCCAGCTCCAACAGCTTATAATAACAGTATGTAGTTTGTTAGAATAATACGCGGATATAGTCAGCTTCAGCGAGAGAGAGAAAAAGAAAGAAAAAAAGAGAAAAAGAAAAAGAAATGAAAAAAAGAATTAGAAGAGAAAAATGCCCATGTGGCCAAATGGCTAGAACGCTGGACATGATTATTATTGACTCTTATAGGCGCTGGTTCGAATCCCAGCAGGGGCAAAATCTTTTTTTAGCGAATCATAAAAATGATTAAAGCAAACCCCCTTAAATGCACGAAAATGTTTTGCGGGATTTGCTTTAACCACTTTTATGATTCGCTAAAAAAAGATTTCACCCCCGATGGGATTCGAACCAGTGCCTATAAGAGTCAATAATAATCATGTCTAGCGTTCTAGCCATTTGGCCACGTGGGCAGTTTTTTTCTCTCTCGCTGAAACAGACCATAAAATTCACAATTTTAGATTACACAAAAGCGACCGAGAAACAACTAGGCTCAGGATCGCGGTACCGTGTAAATCATAGCCCACCAAAGTCTCCACTTAATATACAAAATGGCCTTTTAACAACTACTTCTAAAACCTATCAAAATGGAACTAGCTCGACACAAAGTGATAATATGTCAAAAAATCTAGATAAGAACTTTACTTCCTCTACTCATACAAGACAAGTAGAACCTAGGAGACAAGTAGAACCTACAAGACAAGTAGAATCTACAAGACAAGCAGAACCTACAAGACAAGTAGAACGAACAAGCTTGTCGCCTAAACCTAAAGAAGAACAAGCGAAAACAACTCAAAAGTATTCATTAAATGGAGCACCACCATCACGCAGTAATGGCGTTTCAAGAACGAATCTAGCCCCCGGTATAAAACCTACTGCTCGATTCGATGGCTTCAAAGGCGATGTTGAAGAATCACGAAAAAAATATGAAGAGCGCAAAAAGCAAAATGTCTTAAATAACAGCACTAGTGTGCCATCGAGGAATACGCAAGCATTGGAGAATGAAACTAGAGCAACAATAACAGCTCCATCAACAACTACAACTAAAACAACAACTACAGCTAAAGCAACAACAACAACAATAGCTCCATCTAAACAACAAACAACAACAGCTCCATCTAAACGTTCACCACCACCAATGGCTCCACGAGAAGCGCCTAAACTACAAAAGACAAACTATGGGAGATTAGAACAATCGAAGAATTTTTCGTCCAGTCTTCCACATTTGGCACATATTGTGCAAAGTAAACACGAAGAAAATGGTTACAAATCGATAACAGTGAATGGGTCAGATTCGAATGAAAACAGTGTCTTCGGTGCTACATTAAGAAAGGTGGGAATGCCAACAGAGAAGATAGGCATGCAACTTGGGCGTGTCATAGACACTCCACAGGTAGTTATAGTTCAAAGCTGATCAAAAACTTTTTTTTGACTACCACGGAACTTTTTATTGAATCAGGCAATGTGTACATTGAAACGAAAAGAAACATGGATCCTTATATAGCAGGATTAGTACTAATGAAAATGAGGATTAGTTAATACTTTTGATGCATCCCTGCGTAGTCGTATGGCGGGAAAATCAGGATTAGTACTAACGTTTCAATGTACACATTGCCTGATTCAATAAAAAGTTCCGTGGTAGCCAACAAAAAACAATTTCGACTATAAATTAAGTATAAACCATATTTTAGAGTCCAACAACAGATGAAAGTAAAGAAAATGCAAGAAGAATACCGGAAGCACCACCATTACCACCCGATCAGCCACGACTTACTTCAGTTTCAGCTACTTCAAATGGCCCTCCACCAGCGCCTAGGTTAGATCCAAACGTCCTCCGTTCCCAACTTCAAACGGTTAGGCTGAAGCCACCAACACTAGTAAGACTATTTCAATTAAGGCTATTCAATCACGGTTATTTTAGAATGCAAATAGTAAGGAGAATGACAATCCAAAAGATAACAGAGATTTACTTATGGAAGCCATACGAAAAGCAGGTGGCGCTAGATCACTTAAAAAGGCAGGTTCATATGAAGCTATTTCTCCTACTACGTTAAACGTGTAATGGTGTCCAGACGATCTCGAGAACGTTAGAAGTTGCCGCTTTTTGTTGATATTCAGAAAATTTATGAAAAATGGAGCATTTTTTTGTTTTTACGGCATGTTCTGAATCGTTGTAGTTTTCGAGATAATTGCGTTTGAAAATTTGAATTTATTACAAGCTCTTCGTTGTAATACACAAACTTTTTTGAATTTTTTGCCGAAAAATCGATTTTTGCATAGATTTTTTAAATTTTCATAAAATGAACATTGTAACAGTTTTTATAGCTAAATGAGACGAACAAAATGACACCAAAATGATCCAATTTGAAGATTGTTTTGTGTTATTGAAACGAAAACATGAATCAGAATTTTCGTTTCAATAACCCAAAACAATTTTCAAATTGGATCATTTTGGTGTCATTTTGTTCGTCTCATTTAGCTATAAAGAATTGCTACAATGTTCATTTTATGAAAATTTAAAAAATCGATTTAAAAATTCAAAAAAGTTTGTGTATTACAACAAAAACATGAACAATTTCAAAGTATCTCAAAAACTACAACGAATCAGAACATGCCTTAAAAACAAAAAATGCTCCATTTTTCATGATTTTTCCGAATATCAACAAAACATGGCAACTTTTTTCTCACTGGACTGGTCCTTTAATATCCCCTCCGAGCGCGGTATCGCTCGGTCTCTCCGGTACTATACTTAAAATAAATTTTTAGACTCAAACATCTCAATAGTTATCTTAGAAATTGATCATCATTGTATTTAACGCTGACGTACCTTTTTTGTATCTGCTAGCGAGTTGGCATAGGCCCAATTTTTTAAAATAAACTATTATAGATCATCTATATAGATGGCCCGCCTATTTTATTTGGATCTTTCTTAATTTAATCTACTTATATATAATGTATACACTTAATTTAACTATAACAAAATAAAGTACTGTATATGAAAATTAGATACATCATGTTTGGTATACACAAGAACAGGATGAACAAGTACAGGACACAAAACGTGAATACAAGAACGGGAAGATTTTTTTCTTCAGATCTCAGTTCGTTGAAGAAATTTTTAGATAGTGTAAAAGACTTTTTTTCAACTTTTTATTATGAGTAAAAAAGTCTTTGACATCATATCCAAATTCCTTTTAGGAGCCGAGATCTGAAATCGTCCCGTTTTTGTCATCTTGTTATTGTTCATCCCGTTTTTGTGTTGTCTGAACTAGGGTTGGGATGGCGGGAAAGAAAGCGCCACCTGTGTATTACAACAAAATCCGTTTTTAATTTTAAAAATTATTTTCTAAATCATTTTCAATAAAAAATTTTTTATTTGTAGAACAAAAATTTTGATCTACAAAATGGCACTTTCACTTTTTTGTTTTGCCCCTAGAAAAACTTAGAAAATTTGAAAAACTTCCCGCCTGATTTTCAATCAGATTTTTTGAATTTGAAATTTTAGCTTGAAAATCAGGCGGGAAGTTTTTCAAATTTGCTAATTTTTTCTAGGGACAAAACAAAAAAGTGAAGTGCCATTTTGTAGATCAAAATTTTTGCTCTAAAAATAAAAAAATTTTATAAAAATGATTTAGAAAATAATTTTTAAAATGAAAAACTTTGGATTTCGTTGTAATCACAGGTGGCGCTTTCTTTCCCGCCATCCCAACCCTAGTCTGAACGATCGTTCTATCCCGTTATTGCGTATTAGTGATGCCACGAAATCACGATTTCGAAATTTCGGATTTCGACACCAAATTTCGATTTCGGATTTCTAGTTAAATTTCGATTTCACGAGATTTGATGACCGAAATTTCGATTTCGACATGACCGATTTCGTGGTATCACTATTGTGTATGCCTCATGTTTCTCTGAAAAATGAGTATTGTTGACGATGAAGGCGTTGTAAACGAATCATGTCTAATCAGTGCCGTACCCAGGATTTCCCGACGGAGAGGGGACATAATAATGTTTTTTCAAAATTTTATGAAAAACATAAGGGGGACCCTTATTATAAAGAGGAAAAATAATAAAAATTTCACCTACGGGGAGGGGGAACATGTCCTCCTTGTCCCTTGTGTACGGCACTGTGTCTAATTTAGGGGTGTTCACGGATTTTTGGAAAACCAATATCCCGATATTATTGGTTTTCCAAAAATCCTGAAATTTTGCATACAATTACCATAAGTTTTTCTCTCAAAAAATGACTGAAATTAAGCCACATTCACTAAAATACTATAAAAAGATTTGAAAAGTCTCAAAATTAGCACGAAGTTTTTATTTTTATATCACAATTGTTCATACATAGAGGGGGCACTAGGCAGGGTATTCAAAAAAATTACCAAAGTGGTAAGTTTAGTCTTACTTAGAGGTAATGTGAGACTTACTTTTTCATTTTAAATTTTAATGCACTAATCATCCGATGTAAACGATAAATTAATACTTCAATTGATAAAAAAATTTAAAGATTTCAATTTTGATCTCACTAAGGTGTAACTGTCACAAACTTACTATAAGGGGCCATCCTTAAATTACGTTTGCAAAAAGTTGAATTTTGGACCCCCCCCCCCCCCTCTCTCTAACGTTAGCCTTAGAAAAATCTTAAAATTTTAATGGAACGTTAGATTTTCAGAGATTGGCTTTGTATTTTCGGGGAAACCCTCAAAAACATAAACAAGTTTCGAAACATCAAACGATCATTTTAGATACCTACTATATTCAATTGACATGAGTCGATCTTATTTATTCCGTCGGCCCAAAGAAGATGACGATGTTGGCACAGAAGTGGTTCATGCAAAACCTATTGATGAAAAATATGCTCAACGACTTGGGGATACATTCCGAGGCGGAAGGGATTTTGTGCGTGCCAGTGAAAAGTCTCAATCACAATTTTATGGTGATAAATCTCTTGTAGAATCATCTCAGAATGACGATGAAGTTCAAAGTCGTCCACTTTCACATGATGAACGGAATAAATTACAGGCGAAAATATTAAAAGCTGAATTGAAAGGAAATATGGTAAGATTATATAGGAGCAATTAGAAAAATCAAATTGGCCATGGTCCTGGGGGCATTATGATTGTGAAAAAGTTGCACAAATTTTTGGCAAAGACATAAGAGGCATTAAGAAAATTTTTTATCACAAAACACTCATAGGTGAACAGGATCTACAAGGTGTCCCAATGACTCCCACGGATTTAAAAATACAAGATCTTTGGAGCCAACCCAATACTTCGGATTAACAACTGCAAATGGCAGCACACGTATACAAACACCCCCCGAAAATTTAGACTTGTTGCGGGCGAAAAATAGACCTTTTTTAAGAAAATTTTTGGGAAAAATCATAAGGGGAGCCCTTATAAACATTTTGGCTTTAAGTTTTAAAAATACGATTTTTGTTGAAAAAATAGGAAATTTTTGCGGCTTGCCCGCAGCTGCGGGTGAACCGCAAAATTTTTCTCTCATTTCGCCCGCATCTCAGGAGCCTGCGGGCGAAAACCCATTTTGGCCTGCGGGTTGCGGGCGACCCCCCGAAATTCGGGGGGGGGTTGTACACGTGTGAATGGCAGGGTTCTGAAGTCGCAATTTTTTTCAAAATCAAGCATTTTAGAGGTAATTTTATGCGAGAAATTGATTGCGCGCATTCCCGAAGTGTGAAAACGAATACTTTTCGTGAGAATGAGCCTTTTATATTGTAATCAGACAAAAACAGCCTTCCCACTTTGTCGATGCGTGTCATAAAAATTGAAAAAAAATCATAAAAATCACATGCTTATGAAGTAGTATAAGAGGCTAATTTTCACGAAAAGTATTCGTTTTTATGTTTCAATTTCTTGCATAAAAATACCCCTAAAATGCTTGATTTTGAAGAAAAAAATTTCCGACTTCAGAATCCTGCCATTTGTGGTCGATTAACATCCGAAGTATTGAGTTGTTCCATAATTTTCTGGATTTTTTACATGAATTTTGACCGGAACTTTTTTCTAAAATTTTCTAAAAATGACCCATATAGGGGTAATTTTATGCGGGAAATCGATTGCGCCGGAAATCGGGTGTCTAGCGGTTTTTCTAGGCGGGGAATCGATTGCGCGCATTTTCGAATCAAAATTTCTCTGGCACTTATTAAATTTATTTAAGCGATTTTCGTCATGAAACCTCTTTAGCGAGTATGCCCTATGTACAGATACGAAAATCGCTTAAATAAGTGTCAGAGAAATTTTTTAATGATTTGAAAATGCGCGCAATCGATTTCCCATCTAGAAAAACCCCTAGACAGCAGGTTTCCGGCGAAAATCCGAATTTTAGTTAATTTTTATATCATAAACCTACCTCGTTTCCTGAATTATGGGTCAAGCAAGCATTTTCACGCTTCGGGAATGCGCGCAATCGATTCCTCGCATAAAATTACCCATACATGGGCCATTTTTAGAAAAAAATTTCCGGTCAAAATTCATGTAAAAAATCCGTAAAACTATGGAACAACTTAATAGTACTGGACACTGTAGTTTACAGGGCGTGCGGAAATTATCCGACCCCCCCCCCTATCCGCAATGTAGGATACTTGTTGTCATAACTTTTGAGAGCAACATCAATTCATCGAGATCTTGGTGTCATTTTAAAGCTCACATTCTAAGCTTTAAAATGACACCACGATCATGATGTATAGATATTCCTATCAAAAGTAATGATAAAAGTATCCTAAATTGCGAATGAGTGGGTCGGATAATTTCCGCACACAATGTATAGAAACATTTTAAAGCACTTTTTTATATTAACTTTTTTTAGACTTTAGCTTCAGAATTGCGTCTTAAACTAGAAAGAGGAATTGTTAATGATGAGTCTAATAAAAGTTCTGACGACAAACAGTCAGTGTTGCTGATGCAAGTGAATAAACGTACTGGTATAGTGGCACCAGCTCGAAATTCTGATCGCGCGACTACAAGTAAAGTAATACATTTGATTGGATGTAGCCATGCAGTGGCGTAGCCGGACATGTCAGCACGGTCGAGGGGGGGGGGCGATTTGTGATCGGTGGGGCGGTCTACAAAAGTTTAATCAAACATAGGGGTGGGGTAAAGCAGGGATAACCGTATACTGGAATTTGAGCGATTTTTTCAAGTTTTTTTGACTCGAATTTTTTCTTCAAAAATCCTAAAAAATGACTCATAGGGATAATTTTATGCGGTAAATCGATTGCGCGCATTCCCGATGCTTACAAATGCTTCCCGGATCATGATTCAGGAAAGTAAGTGTGTAAATTTGCATTTTTAGTTTTTATATACACACTTTCCAGTAACTTACTTTTAGTAAGTGTGTATACTTGTATTTTTAGCTTCTTTCCTCTTATTAAATTTATTTAAGCGATTTTCGTCATGAAACACACTTAATTTCCTGAGTCATGATCCGGAAAGCATTTTTACGCTTCGGGAATGCGCGCAATCGATTTCCCGCATAATATTACCCCTATATGTGTCATTTTTAGGATTTTGGAAGAAAAAAATTCGGGTTGAAAAACATGAAAAAATCGCCCAAATTCTGGTTTTTTTTTATACACCCTATACTTGATTTTTAGGATGAACAGGGCGCGCGTCACACAATCGATTATGAGTATAGAAGATCTCGTGGCTTGCAGGAAATGGTAGCTGAAGAAAAAAGAACTAGCGCTGAAGATCAAATCAAGATGTTTAGCCAATCTGCAAAGGTATTCTTTTATTACGTTTATTTTTTTTGTTCTATTCACAATTCAATAACTTCAGGGATGCCAAGAACATTTGTTTCAAAATCAACAAATCTGACTTCAAAAATCAGATTCTAGGAGCAAAAATCAGCAAAATGCCACTAATTTTCCATTATATTTATAAATTTGACAAAATTTCGCATCAGATTTGACACTGAAAAATCAGCATTTTGCCAGATTTGACATCTCAAAATCAGCACTTTTTTGAAAAATCAGCCGACCTGGCATCCCTGAATAACTTCCATTCAAAAAGATTCTTGCAACAATTTTATGTTCACTTGTTTAGATGACTTCTGACAATCGTGTTGATGATGACTGGGTTGTCGACGATAATCTGATGAGTCATCCAAAAAAAAGAAGGCATGCAGAAAAAGACCGTCGTAAAGACGAATCGAAACGCGTCAAAGGTTGGTTCACTTTATATTATAACATAGTGCTCAAGCATGAGTAGTTCCCCGAAAAGAAAATTCGATTTCTTATTGAGGAAAAAAGATGGTCTTTTGTAAGTTGCTAGACATGTAAAGATAGTTTTTTAACAATATTTTCATTATCTTTGAATAAGCCTGTGTATTAAAGTGAAAACTTGAATTTTTTATGGAATTTTCAAAAAATAACGTCATCTTGTAGAGCGCGCATCGAAAAACGGTAGTACTCCCAATTTTTGTGAAAATCGAAGATACCCTTTTCGAGAAAATTCAATTCAAAGTTTTTTTCAAAAATTGAAAAAATCGAAAAGTTTGAAAAAATTCATGCTTGAACACACACATATTTTACTGTTATGCAATTTTCGGCCATTTGTAGCAAACTTTGAATTGAATGGATATCTCCGATTTTCACAAAAATTGGGCTACTACCGTTTTTAGATGCGCTTCTCTACAAGATGGCGTTTTTATTTTTTGAAAATTCTACAAGGAACAAATTCAGGTTTTTGCTTTAATACACAGGCTTATTCAAAAATCATGAAAATATTGTGTTAGAGAAAATATCTTTACATGTCTAGCAACTTACAAAAGACCATATCAAAAAAATCTTTTTTCCTCGATAAGAAATCGAATTTTCATCTTTTTTTCTATTTAAAAAAAGTTATATTTACAATTTCTAAAAAAAGAATATACAATGCATATATATACAACATTACCTAAAACATTTACATACAAACACAAAATAAGTATCAAATGTAGAAATAGGAAAAAAACTAAATTGAAAATCCGCCAAAAATAATTTTTAATTTGTATAGCAAAAAATCGAATTCATGAATCGAATAAAGCCTAAGTGGAAATTTGTAAAAACCCTGGGATGAGATTGTCCCTTAAAAGCTCTTGTATTTTACCCCTTTTAACTATCTCAATCCCGTTGACACTTACAGGGTGAGCAAAAAAACCGTACTTTTGCGTTTTTTGGTGAAAAATATTCAAAAATTTTTTTGTCAAAAATCACCTATAAGGGGTATTTTCATGCGATTTTTGAAAAAAAAATTTGAAATTTTTTTTCAAAAAAACTCAAAGTACGATTTTTTGGCTCACTTTGTATGAAACATGGAGACATTTGAAACACCCGTGTAGCTATTAATATGAATTCCTATTTCCGCATTCCTATTTCCTGCTTCTGAATTGCACATTGAACTGGTGAATTTTTGGTCCAAATTTTTTAAGAAACGCCAATATATCATCATCTTTTCCTTTATTGTCATTAGTTCTTTCGATCTTCTTCACATTTTCTACAAAAGATTATTTTCGAATAGATAGCAAGAATAAATGAAGTTACCTATTGGACGATGAAGTCGTTGAACGTTTGTAAATATTCCAGCACTTGGGGTCAAATCTTCATCGGTCCGACATTTTATGTTATCATAATATACAGATTTTCGAAATGGCCTCGTTAGCCTAGGGTTATCCAGTTGGCTTTCTGCTAACAGTTCACAAAATGCTCTCTCCTTAATTTCCAATGTTTTTAAATACAATTATTTGGCACTAGGACAATTGCTCCAAATCAAAAAAACTTTTATGACCGAAGTAAAAATTCAAGGGTCTTTTTTATTTAACTATTTGAACACCTTGCTGACATTTTGCAAAAAACCGCATCGAAAATTCCTCACCGATTTTTAGATTTTACGAAAAAAGGAGTTGTTCTAGGAGTTTCCTTAGAGGATTTGTCTTAGTAGAAGTTTGTTCTAGGAGTTGTCCTAGAGAAATTGTTCTAGTGCAATTATTTTCTTACTTGGATGCTCATAGGCTCAAAGAAATTGACAGCTTTGCATTTGGAATTTCGAATACACTTTATAAGGCATTCGTCATGAGACTTGGCTGACATCGTGGCAACAACTGCACCGAAGTACACATAATTGGGAACAGCGTTGCTTTGAAGTCCTAATGGACAATCTGTAAATAAGAACGACTTGAGAAAAGTATATCAATTTCTTGCTTACCATCATCATCATAAGTGACATCGTAGAATGCTGGATTCGATTCTGGATTGAGATGAGCTCTTAAATCTCCAAACCATTCTGTCGTTGATGAAACATAATGTAACAAATAAGTGTAGAGAAGAATTGTTAGTGAAACACGCAGCATTTTTAACGATTTGTAGAACTGAAGATGATCGTTATTTGGGGTGCATCTTTTCGATGTTCTTACTCACTTAGTCCCGTTGGGTATTCGAAGTCGCCCCGCCCAAATTCTTTTGTCGCCTTTTACGTCTATTTTTCGTCGAACATAATCAAAAACAATCTCATTTGTCTTGTGTTGATAATTAAAAACAAAAGTTCAGAACATTCTTAATTCACAGTGAAAACACAGTGATGTAAATATGTTATGAATCAAAGAATAATCCACGTATCGATGAAAAATTAAAGGTCATGTAAACGAACAAATAATGTCGTCTTGAAATTTGTGGTCAATTCATGAATAAACAACGGATATAAGGATTTCAATTTTTTCGGAGTGCCAGATAAATTGTTAAATTTTGAAAGTTTGCGCTCGGGGGAGGTTGTGACTCCGAGCGACGCTCCCCGTTAAAATTGTATTAGTTATTACTAATACTTTTTAGAAATTTTTTCGATTTTCGCGTCAATACACCGAGCCCATTCCTGAATCAGGGCCAAGGAAGCGTTTTCATGGTTCGAAAATGCGCGCAATCGATTTCCCGCATAAAATTACCTTTGAGTGCCAGATAAATTGTTGAATTTTGAAAGTTTGCGCTCGGAGGAGGTTGTGACTCCGAGCGACGCTCCCCGTTAAAATTGTATTAGTTATTACTAATACTTTTTAGAAATTTTTTCGATTTTCGCGTCAATACACCGAGCCCATTCCTGAATCAGGGCCAAGGAAGCGTTTTCATGCTTCGAAAATGTGCGCAATCGATTTCCCGCATAAAATTACCTTTGTATGGGTTATTTTTTATGATTTTTGAAAAAAATTTTTTGGTCGAAAAACATGAAAAAATTGTCCAAATTCCGGTTTTTTATACACCCTGTGTTTTAATTATTCAAATCCAACTATTTCTCCATTGTTTACATGAGTTGCGTCAATTTTGTCAGATTTTTGTTCCATTGATTCGATTAGATTTTCTGCATTCCCATCTCTATTAGACTTCATTTTCTATGCGCGCTGATCGTCGACCTTTTTTGTCAAGAAGTTGTTTACAGCTCTAAAAAGAAAATTCCTGCGCCGTGCTGTCTCTCTTCAAGATGAAAACTTGCACAAAAATCCGGAATGTTATGCAGGCGCCCAAGTTACTGGATTAACTAAACATGATCATTTAAAACAATAAATTGTGTAAGGACCTTGTAAAGAACATTCCTTTTGTGATTTTCTAAATCAATTTATTGGCACTTTTTGCGCTGCCTTCGTCATTCAATTTACCGATCAACAACGAACCTTCTTCAAAGAAGGTCAAATTCCTTTGAAGAAAAAAAAATCCAATCAGCCATTTTTAGAAAACTTCTTTTGACGGTTAAATTCACTAACACGAAATGTAATAAATTACAAAAATACCCTCTTTTTTTCAAAGATTCGTAATAGTTCAAATTTATCAATAAGTTCCTACTTGATCATTGTGGCTATTTTGGCTCAATTACACTTGAGGAGTCCAATTGGCATTTAGGATTCTAATCAACTTTTAAGAGTCCAATCAACTTGTAAGAGTCTCATAAATTTTTTTAAGAGTCCAAAACTAGTTTTATTTATTTTCAATGTAAATTCACAATTTTTTGCAAAATATTATAAAATTGCAAAAATATATAAAATTTGCAAAAATAAAAAATTTATATTCATAAATCGTATGTAAGGCGAATCTCTTTCAATAGATTCTGAAATATTTTTTATTTTTAAGATAGCGGCGGAACATGTATTGGTATAGATACGTTGGAAGCAGCTCTTCAGTTGCGCCATGAAGATGTTTTAATCCGCGTTTTAGTGCAGAGACCTTGTAACCTCGATCGATTGGGTGTGGACATTTCGATCTGTAGGGCCAACGAAATGCATTTTATGGTTGACCCATCTGAAAAAATATGACGATATTGCACTACGCGTAAAAATTGGACTCTTAAAAATTAATTGGACTTGCAAAAAATTATGGGATTCTTAAAAGTTGATTGGACTCTTGAAAACACGTTATTTGAGAAAACCGAGCTTCGGAACGCACAAAATTTTTTCGCCGATCTATCAACAGTATATTGGAAATGTTGTTGGGCTAGATGAGAGAAGCAGTTCGGGGGTCCCGGTGCGAAAGTGCATTCTTGTGGATAGACGCGATCGAAGTTGGGTCTATTTTGGCTATTGGCACCCAAAATTCAAAGTAACATAAAACGAAGCCATGAAGACTATAGACATAGGATAAAATACGTTTTATGGGTGGATACATGAGCCTCATTTATGCTAAAATAAACGTTATCTGAAAACTTTATCCTTAATTTATTATAAGATTAGTGTGTGATACCACCATTCACTATTTTCGGGTACCTCCCAAATGACTTTTTGCTCTAAAATTACTCCAAGAATATCGGCGGCGGCCTAAATTCAGCTGCTTTTGGTTGTCCAACGTCTGAAGAAAGTATATAAAAAATCATAAAAATGGTTGGGTCTATTTCTGGACTTCAAAGTGGCCCCGTTTCGATGTAGGCACGCCGATTTTTATGACTTTTTACATGGACTTTCCTCAGATGTAAGACAACCAAAAGAAGCTGAATTTAGGCTACCGCCGATATTTCTTGGGGTACTTTTAGAGCAAAAAGTAATTTTGGGGGTACCCGAAAATAGTGGTATCACACACTAATCTTATCCTAGAAATTAAGGATGAAGTTTTCAGATAACATTTATTTTGCCATAAATGAGGCACTAATAAAATTCTTTATCCCAGCCTTCATGGTTTCGGAGTTATGTTACTTTGAATTTTGGGTGCCAATAGTCAAAATAGACTCAACTTCGACCTCGTCTATCTCCACAGGAATGCACTTTCGCACCGGGACGCCCGAACTAAATTTGTTTCACTCATCTAGCCCAACAACATTTCCAATATAGACTTTTGATAAATTGGCGAAAAAAAATTTTGTGCACCAGACATTGGACGAAAGCTCGCTTCTATCGAATAACATGTTTTAAAAAAGTATTGGACTTTTAAAAGTTGATTGAACTTCTAAAGGCCAATTGGACTCCTAAGGTGTAATAGAGCCGCTATTTTTAGAACATAAGGAATTCGAAAAAACCTTGGATACTTGTCGAAAGTGTATAGATAGCAAGAAATTGGAAAAGGAGGCAATCGTCGCCATTGGATTTAAGGTGATTTTATGTAAAAAAGTTTTTTATTTTTTATTTATTATATTTGATTGTTCTTTCTAAAACGTTTGTTTAAAATTCTTTATGAAACTTGTTTTCCCTATCAAGATTTATATCTTACTCGAGGTGAAAAAAGATAAAAATCGAAAAATGGAAGATCATTATGCTCTAACTACATTCAATCTTCGGCAATATTTTTACCTTTAATTTCCCCTATTTTAGACATATTTGACTGTAGTAACATGGGATGGACTGGATGAAGAGCAATGTTTGATTCTACCTTGTGAACATTATAGCAATTCGCTTGTATTGGACGAAGATGTTTTCGCGGAAATGAGACTATGGCGTAAAGGCTTATGCCAAATGTGGCGCGATGAAGGAAAGGATTGCATATTTATCGAGAGTTTTAAGAATGTATCAGCACAAAGTCATATGTACATTGAATGCATTCCTGTGCCAGAAGAAATTGGTGACATGACTCCAATCTACTTTAAAGTAACACACATTTGGCAATTTTTTAGTACAGTCGACTCTCGCTTAGAGGTCGCAAAACATCGATATTAATTTTTTAAATTTGATTTTTTTGCTGTTTTGACTTAAATCGCTTATTAACGATCGTTTATAATGTTTCCAACGAGTTTTGCCATTCTGAGCAATTTCCGATGGTTTAAAATTTTTTTTCATGATTTACCTTGGAGGATCAAGGGGTCTAAAAAACTCCTTGGTCCCCCAAGGCAAATCATGAAAAAATGTATTTTTCAAAAATTTTTAAAAGAATTAGAAATTGCTCAGAATGGCCTAAAATGATTATTTATATCGTTAAAAAACCAGTTGAGGCCACTCAAAATTAAGCGATGTTAAAAATTTTAAAATTTTTTCAAAACTTGTTGGAAACATCATAAATATCATAATTAAGCGATTTAATTCGAAAACAGCAAAAAAATCAAATTTAAAAATGAACATCGATGTTAAAGGACCAGTCCACTTTTGAACCGAATTTTTGTTGAAAAGTGGAAAAGAAAGTTCACGTTGGGGCAACCACTTTTTGCTTTGGAAGTAAATTCCAATTCGACAACCCTGAGGAGATATTTGACATACAAAATGGCATGAAAAATTTAAATGTGTCTGGGTATTGAAGCGAAGGGATTGGCACCATTTGAAATGTACTGTAACGAATTATAAAAA
>OZJO01010961.1:0-12291 GCA_900406225.1 Acrobeloides nanus | reverse complement strand
CGCCAACTTCAAACGCGATTATCTCGACAACGATAACGATTCAGAATTTACTGTAAAAACAAAAAATGCTCCATTTTTCATGAATTTTCCGAATATATATAAATTATGGCAAACTTCGCTAATCTAATAAATTCGTCGCCTTTTAGTCACTTTTCGTCGCCATTTAGTCACATCCAATATGGCTCACATGCACTTGAACTAATAAGAATTTGAACTCATGTGTTTTTTGAACCATTAGTTCAAAAAACGCATGAGTTCAAATTCTTATTAGTTCAAGTGTATGTGAGCCGAAAATATATCACTTTTGATTAAGTAATGATCACATATAATATTCATGAAATGACGGTCACAACGAGGTATGATTTTCGGTGTTATCAATTCCAACATTGATCACCAAGAAGCCAGTTCTTTTTCGTAAGCACCTTTCTCGAAGAACGGTTTATCAATAGATCTATGTGTTATATTTGTATATAAATCATTTTCGAAACGAACTTACTCGATAGCCCTTAGTCCACATAAAGGACATTCTTCAATGAGCAACTTTTTTAACTGTTCTTCTACATCTTTTAACGCCGAAACTGCTATAAATATATAAAAATTTATAAGCATATGTAAAACTTACCATCCTTATTAAAATTTATTTCTATCTCTTTTTGCAACTTCTTTTCTTCCATGTGTAAACTCGATAACCGAGCACGTTCTTCCTAAATTTACGAGTAAGTCTGATTAATAACAGAGTCCGAAAGGGATCCACTTGTTTGGAAAAACATGGGTCCGGGACCAAATGGATCCTGGATCCCAAATTAGTAATGCTCAAAGTGATAAATGAGGGTAAATGTGATAATAGGCTTAATGTGATAGCATTATCACTGTTATCAAAATGCGTTATCTTATCACTTATCACATTCTTTTATCATTATCACTTTGAACATCACTACCCCAAATGGGTCCTGGGAGTCCGGGCTCTGATTAAATTGTTCACTTGTTTGCCATAGTCGTAAAAAACATACAGCTGTAAATTCTATATCTAATTGTTGTTCCAGGCAAGCTTTATGGAAAAAATGACGGCAAACAAATGCATAAAATGGGTGATTGAAGAGATTTTCTTTACATCGGAAACATTTATCACTAGTTTTTACTACCATATACCTAAACGAGTGAATACTTTTGTATAGATAAACAAGAACTTTTTTACTTTGTTTTAGCCTGTTCCATTTTTGCACGTATTTCATTCGCCACATCTGTGGAATTGGCTAATTCTTTTTGTTGTTCCTAAAATTGTTCAACTTCAAATCAATTAATTCAAGTACGATGGCTAGTTTGAGTAAATTGATTTTTTTATCGAATGAGTATTATCACTGAGTAGAGATTGGACAAAACCAAAATTTGCCAAAAAAACGCTTCCCTGATTCAGGGAAGGCGTATTGAAGCGAAAAGTCGCAAAAATGCGATTTTTGCCCAAAAATCGGTTGGCCCACGTTTTCGATCTCTACTAACAGGCTCAGTAGTAGAGAACGGAAAAGTGGCCCAACCAGAATTTTGGGCGAAATTTGGGTTTTGGCGGATCAAAATTTTATCAATTTGGCAAATTTTGGTTGGTCAAATTGGCAAAATTTTGGTCCGCCAAAACCCAAAAATCTGGTATCCACTTTTCCAATCTCTACTACAGCCTGTTTTTAAGCGTTAAAGGGACACTAACCATGGCTTAGGTTTTGCCAACTTTAAAAAAAAATTAATAAAATGAGTTTCAACCGAATTTTTTCGGGCGACCACACATTTGATTGCTGGTAATCTGGAGAATTTTTTGTAAAAAAAATTATTGAAAAATCACTCGTTTTATCCGAGATATAGCCATTTGAAGTTTGGACCCAAAATGCCCGTTTTTCCTTATTTTCAAAACTTTGCCAATCCCTGTAAAACATCCCTCAGATTCCCATCTTTCAAGATTGCCGTCGCTCGAAGAAATCCGTCCTATACTCAATTTTTGGCAAAGTTTTGAAAATAAGGAAAAATGGGCATTTTGGGTCCAAACTTCAAATGGCTATATCTCGGATAAAACGTGTGATTTTTCAATAATTTTTTTTACAAAAAATTCTCCAGATTACCAGCAATCGAATGTGTGGTCGCCCGAAAAAATTCGGTTGAAGCTCATTTTTTATTAATTTTTTTAAAAATTGGCAAAACCTAAGCCATGGTTAGTGTCCCTTTAATGTCTTTTTAAGCGTTAAATAGCCTCTCCAACCTGAATTTTTGATGAATGCTCTTTTAGACATGAGCATAAAGGCTCTTTAAAGTGTTCAATTTTCGTAAATTCCGGAAAATATGGCAAAATATCTTGAATTTTCAATAAACCAGACGATTCTTGAAGAAGTTTCATACATGAAGCCACATCATCCTTATTTTTATTGATCATATAACGAGCTAAAAGCGAGAATATAAGCGGACAACATTTTCCAACTAGCTACCTATCAACAACCAAACTCTTTTCTTGGCTTCATCAGAAATGTTGTTGTCTATGTCATCTTCAAAGAATAAATCGGAATCATTGGGATCTCGAGTGTTCAAATGTTCCGAGGCACACTCTTTCGCTAGCTCAATGTCGTCCATCTAAAAGAAGTTTCCGTGTAATACTTTTTTTCTACTTACAGAAAGTGCCAATCGTATAGCATTTTCGAACTGTTTATCTAAGCAATAAAGGAAGATCGTACACTTGTTGCGTTCTAAAATTTTTGTCTATAAAGAAATTTGGGAGCTACTACACAATTGGAGGGGGGATCCACGTGACACAAAATTCAAATTTTCACCAAAAAATTCAATTTTTTACACAAAATTTTCGCGTCGATATACAGCTTTTCTTGAATCCTAGGAATTTTTCGAATTCCCCGCACATTTTTATCAAGCGCAAAGGAGAAAACGCTTCCCCGGTCCAGGGAAGGCCTGTGTATTGAAGCGAAAAGTCGCAAAAATGCGATTTTTACAACTTTTCGCTTCAATACACAGGCCTTCCCTGGATCAGGAAAGCGTTTTTTTGCTTCGAAAATGTCAAATTCGGATTCTCCCGCATGTTTTTACCCCTAGAGGGGTCATTTCCATAAAAAATTTTCATGTAGGCCCCCTCCCCTATTGTGTAGTATCTCCGAAAATTGCAGTAAAGCTGATACTTTTCTCAATGCATAGAGCTAGAGCTTGTTCAAAATCATATGGGATTTTTTTCCGCTCTTTTCCACACTTGTTGAGATATTCAATCAAAAGGTCTGGCTTGTGATTAGCATAGAGTTGGACTATGAAATTGTGAGTTGGTCGATCGGCATGGCCGGATTCAACAACATGGCGGAGATAATAAAATGCAGCTGCCACCTAAAGTTTTTTTCAGGGACGTAAAATTAGTTCAATCTTATGTAAAGAAGGCATTGCAACAAAGATCAATTCGAATAATCTTTTCAATGCTTTGAATGTGTCTGAGTATTAGCGCGAAAACCCTGTTATCGTCATTGTGTGCGCCTGGGTTGGAAGGAAGTAAGGTAAGCCATTGCCATCCAAGTTAAGTTTTTACGCTTACCAATTTGGGGTTTGCAGTACATTTATAAAATGCTGGTAGTAAAAGAGCTGGACGAAGAATTGTATCATTTTGGATAAGAGTCTTGACAAGCTCCATCGGGACTACTTCAATAAGATCAGGTGCATATTTGTAGAACAATGCTGAGATAGCCTAAATGGATTGTTTCAAAAAATCAAATAAATTTTCAATCTGAAATTACCTGACTAGCCATTACTTCTAATGCCTCTTTGTAATGGCATTGGAGCAAATGGATTTTAACCATCGTATCATAATCTATAAAAAATTGTTGTTTTCGCTTATCAAGGCTATACCCATACTAGGGGCGAAAGATGGTAGCAACCATCCAACACCCATCTAATTTTTTGGATTATATTGAACCTAGTTTTTTTTCAAAAATTCATTTTTATTCAAAATTCAATTTTTTCAAAAATTCAAATTGTTCAAAAATTCATTTTTTGAAAAAATTGAATTCAAAATTCAATTTTTTCAAAAAAAACTAGTTGCAATATAGTCAAAAAAATTAGATGGGATGTGTGGGTGGAATCATCCACGACCCATGGGTGGTACCACATTTTCACCCCCTGGGTGGTATGTGGTACCACCCAGTGGGTGGTGGATGGTACCACCTACTTTTTCGCACCCTGATCCATACCTTTTAACTTGGTTGCCAGATACAGATGAGTTTCAAAGTCGACATGTGAAGTTATCATTCGATAAACAGCCTCCAAGTTTTCCTTGATCATTTCCTAAACATTATTTACCCATATGAGCAACAACAGGCAACAAAAATTACATTGACTATTGAGCGATTCAAAAAGCAATATAACTCTTCCCGCAATTTGTTCACGTCACTTTCGTTAATTGTTGTCTGACGACTTTCTCCATTCATGGAATCGCGAGTTGAACTTCTTCGAAGCTCGGCCAATTCACTCAATTGTAACTCGAGCAACCATGTTACAAGTATATCTCTTCGAAGTTTATCCTTAATCAATTCATAAAACGTGCTCTCTGATGTAAAAGAAAATAATGGACTAGATAGCACAAAATTGATTTTTTACGACTTTTTTGGTCTTATTTTTTATCTCAACTTCCCCCAACATACGAAATATGGACATCGACTACTCGTTGAATAGATCTTCGTGAGTACAATCGATTGGCAACAAAAAAGACATCTATTAAATTTGATCAATCGTTTCAATACACAGATCATATTGATGATCAGGCACTTCGCGTCAATCCCTTCGTTTCAATACACAAACTCGTTTAAATTTTTTATCAATTTTATTTTGCAAATATCTCCGAAGGGTTAACGAATTCGAATTTACTTCCAACGCAAAAATTCATCGCTTCAATTTGAACTTTCTTATGAAAATCTTTTGTTCAAAACTGGACTGGGCAAGCCTTACCTCGGATCTAGCCATTTTGTTCAACTTTAATTCCAAATACCGCTTCAAACCATTTCGGCTTTCCCTACTGTTTTGTTTCAAAAATTTGAGTACAGTAGATTCGAACGGTTCGGTAGATTCGGCCAATAATTCCGCGGCGGCAACATAACTAATCAGATGAAAATTTTTTGAAAGTATACACGTTAGCCACGGCGGCCGAAAAACGTGCAAAAAGTGGGAACACCCAAAAAAATTTAGTAAAACGTTTAACGTGTTACAGCAAAAAGTGTAAAAATTTGGACGATTTCGCAAAAAATTCACTTCTACCTGCAATTTTAGAGTGGAGGTTTTTACAATACCATATACGAATGTGGCAGCTAACAGGTCCAGCTATGGAGAAATTATTCCCCAGAACAGTATTACACAAGACGGATCCTACGAATTTCAGACATACGCAGGCAATCGATGGTATTTTCATGCTTCAAAAATGCGCGCAATCGATTTCTAGCCTAGAAAAACCCCCGAGTTTCTGGCCGATTTGATAGCGTTTTTTGGGGTGTTCCTACTTTTTGCACGTTTTGGGCTGCCGTGGTAGCTGTATGCTTACTTGTTTTCAAAAACGAATTTTTCAGCTTCTCTTTTAATCACTAGCTGGTGTGGTCCTTGATCACTTAATTGACTTGTAATTTTTCTAGCTTTACCATACTCTTTTCGCTCTAGATAGATTCTCCAGATATGTCTAAAAATGACTAGATGAGATCATGTGTTTTGAGAGCCAAACCTAGTTTCATCATTCGGGCGGTATTTGAAGAAAGATGATTCAGTATACACCCAGATGAATTGCGAGGAAGCATCTCGAGTCATCCCAACAATTGGAGAGATTTCCTTTAAAAAATTTGAATTGGTCTGTGCATTGACACGAAAATTTGAAATTGAAAATTTTATTACAAAATGAGTCGAGCGATATCTCGTTGGATTCCTTTTATCATGCTGAACAACATTATCTATAACACAAAATCTCAAGTAAAATCAAAATTTTAATAAGGATTTTCGTCATCACACAATGATTTTCATAAAAAGTAGTGCGAACTAAGGTTGTTCAGCATGATCTAAGGAATCCAACGAGCTATCGCTCGACACATTTTGTAATAAAATGTTCAAATTCAAGTTTTCGTGTCAATGCACAAACCAATTCAAACCTATCCGAGACTCAATTCGAGACATTTAGAGTCTCGATCTGTTCGAGACGTTTTGCGAGCAGCCTAAATGTGTCAAGATTACCTTAGCTAAAGAGTCTTCAAAAGCCAATCTTTGGTTTAATAGAGACAACGCCACAATTCTATCCGTATACAGTAGTAATATATGGTATTCTGTTAAAGCAATGTCTAATGGGTAATCGAATCGGCCTTCTACTCGTTTATGCCTAAATGAGGATCTCTAGGTCGATTCGCCGAACTTCATTTTCACCGAACGGGAATTTGACCAAATAGGAATTTCTTTTTCCGAATCGGCATATTCATATTCCGTACTACCCACCATCCATGGGTAGTACCACCCACCATTCATGGGTGGTATCACCCATCATCCATGGATGGTATCATCCACCATCCATGGGTGGTATCACCCACTATCTATGGGTAGTACCAGCCATCATCTATGGGTAGTACCACCCACCATCCATGGGTAGTATCACCCACCATTCATGGGTGGTATCACCCACCATCCATGGGTGGTGTCACCCTACATCACTCATCAGTGAATGGTAGGTGGTACCACCCAGTGGATGGTACAGTCAAACCTCTGTTTAATGACAGCAACCACGCAGGGATACCAGCGGGAAAATTTGGTATATATAGCAAGTCGATTTCTTTATATACCAAATTTTCCCACCGGCATCCCTGCGCGGTCGTTATGTCCCCCGCCGGATGTCATAAAACGGAGGTTCGACTGTACCAGCTACTTTTTCGCATCCTGGTCTATAGACCCCCTGGGAACAATGCAATTATTGGAATTGTCTCTTGTTACTTTATATGGGCTTCTTCCACAATCATTTCATAGCCGTTCGTTTTTGTCGAATCAACTAATCCCATGGTCACTCCGTCGACTGTTAACCAGCCATATCTTGAAGGTATTTCTCCGGAGGTTGTAGGAAACACGACGAAGGAACTTGGCGAAGCACGTTGATTTTCATTCAAACAATGGTGACGTAGTTTATCTTCAAAATTGCGATATATGGTTTACAATCCTACTATTGGGGTTGTTCCAAAAGTTCCCGGATTTTTTACATGAATTTTGTTATAAAAATGAGTCCTATGGGGGTAATTTGATGCAGGGAATAGAATGCGCGCATTCCGTGAAAACGCTTTCTTGACCCTGATTCAGGAATGGGTGGGTGTATTGAAGCGAAAATGAAATAAAATTTGGATTTTTACCGAAAAACATGCTGTCTAGGCGGCTTTTTTCGACCAGATTGATCCTTTAAAGGGGGTGTATAAGATTTTCTGTGTTACACAGAACAATTTGAATAAGTAACAACAACTTTTAATTTCGGACTTGTATGGCAAAAAACAATCTACCTGTAAAGATAAATAATGATTGTAGCACAGGTTGAGGTTCGGAAACAACATTCGTCCATACGGTTTGAGATGCAGCACTGGCGTTGACTGCACCCGTTAAAGTATATAAGCGACCAGGCATGCAAATAAACACAACCCATCTTAAAAAGTGATAAAATAATTTGAACTTATGCACATGTTTTCGTTATAATACACAAGCTTTTTTGAATTTTTGCATCGATTTTTAAAATTTTCATAAAATGAACAGTGTAGCAATTTTTTATAACTAAATGAGACGAACAAAATGACATCAAAATTATCCAATTTGAAAATTGTTTTGGATTATTGAAACGAAAATTCTGATTCATGTTTTCGTTTCAATAACCCAAAATAATTTCCAATTCAAGTAGATTCAAATTGAAAATTGTTTTGGGTTATTGACACGAAAACATAAATCAGGGATTTCGTTTCAATATTCAAATCTACCTTTCACTTTCCTCTTCTGAAGCCAAATGTAATGAAATGTCCGTAACAGCCAAATCGGGAACTTCACTCAAATTTTCGGATAAGATTTTCATGTAAATCATGTTCCCATTGCTCGTAATGTTGGTTTCGATGAGGAAACCTTTATTCGTGCCCAACAAAATGAACCCAGTCTCGGTCTCTTTGCTATATTCCAGATTCCAGCCAACAGCTGTTATAACATGATTCTAAATCGAGAATATAACTATTGTTGAAGAAATTTTAGAGCTACTATCGGCTCTTATATCCCATTGAACGTGGTCTAAAATAGAAAAATTTTATTTTTCGAAATTTTCTCAAAAATCACCCTATTAGGGGTAATTCGATTGCTCGCATTTCCGAACCCTAAAAAAGCTTCTCTAACCCTGATTCAGGGAAAAATTTGGCTTTTGAACATGCAAAAAATGAACAATTTTGCTTTAAAAACACAATTTTTCTTCAACGAATAGGAAATGATTCCCTGTCCCTGATTCAGGGATGCATTTTCAAAGTTCGGGCATGCGCGCAATCGATTTTCATGCATCTAATTACCCCTAATAGGGTGATTTTTGAAAAAATTTAGAAAAATTCTTCGATTTTAGAGCCACATTCAATCAGGTATAAGAGCCGACAGTAGCTTCGAAATTTTATAACGTACTTTTAAACGTTTCAATGGTTTGAGGCTAAGTGATTTCATGTTGAAATAAAAATTCTCTCCCGTCACCGTACTAACTATGGCATGGTGGCCGTTATAGTCGAGATGAAGTTCGGCAACACGATCATGAGTGGTCAGTGGAAGTGGTACGTCTAAATATTGGTTTATTGGAGACAATTATAACAAAAAAAAGAGAGAACGTGTAAAATAAGGACGTATTTTTAAAATAAGGTTCTATCTGTTCACGTTTGTGTATTACAACGAAAACATGAATTCAAATTTCAAACGCAATTCTCTCGAAAACTACAACGATTCAGAACAGGCCGTAAAAACAAAAAATGCTCCATTATTCATCAACTTTCCGAATATCAACAAAAATTGGCAACTTTTTCCCCACTGGACTGGTCCTTTTATATGTCGAATTTCCTCCAATTTTAGCGAAAAAAAATGCCGTGAATTGAGTCGATGATATACCTGTTGCTTTGGCATTCTGTAATCTTATATGCTGCAGATGGGTTGTTTGTCCTCGCAGCGCCAAGAGCATGTTCTCATTTTGAATGCGAAGATGTGTTATGGCACCTTTTGGACTAAAATAATCCTAAGTATGTAAGGTAGGAAAATAGAAAAGGGCGCCACCAGGGTTCTCAGATTTGGAAATTCGTATAAAAATCGAGTTCAAATTGAACATATAAAATGTTGAATTTTCAACAAGATCCAACACAAACCCCCCCCTGCTGAAATTTTTCATTAGGGGGTTTGTGTTGAAACTTGTTGAAAATTCGACATTTTATAGGTTTAACTTAAACTCGATTTTTATGAGAATTTCAAAATCTGAAAAAAAGTTTTTAGAGAAAAATCGAATTTCTTCCCCCACCACCAACTTGTCCTATATGTGAAATTCACATACCGTAAAACTTCTAATAGAGCCCCATGTAAACGTAAAAATTCTCTTAAAAATCGAGTTTAAATCGGATTTCTTCGAGTAAGCACTTTTTGGATAGTCCTGATGATAGGGCTATATAAAGAATTATTGAAAAATATTTTATTTTCGTCGAGATATGGCCTTTTGAACTTTTAAAAAAATTTGTAAGCCATACATTCAAAAATCCACCAAAAATCAAAATTAAGTCGATTTCCTTCGAGCGACCACTTTTTGGATAGCTTAGCGTATGAGAAATATTATGTAAAAGAAATTATTGACAATGACTTCGATTTCACGGAGATATGATTTTTTGAAAAAAATGTCATTTTTTCAACTTTTTCAAATTCAAAGGGCCATAGAATTGGAATTCCCGCCAAAACCCTGATTTTCAATTTTGGCGGGAATTCCAATTCTAAACCAATTCCAAAAAATCGCCAACTTCAAACGCGATTATCTCGACAACGATAACGATTCAGAATTTACTGTAAANGCTAATTACAGAACCTCACCCTTTTTATACCGCCTAAATTTCGCAAAAAAAGCGACAAATTTATAGCTCACAAATGCTGAACGCATCGGTAATGTGTTCAGCGAATAGAACTACGGTCGAATATGATGTTCTTAGATTTTGAATTGTTTACCATAATTTTATAAACCCAAAAAACTAGCCTCACCCTTGCTCCACCCTTTTTAGCTTTGCTCCACCCCACCCTTTTTAGGGTTAACCATCATTAACACCTTCTAATAGAGCCCCATGGGGTTCTATTAGAAGTTTTACGGTATTTCACAACGTGGGGAAAGTTGATGGGAGAAATGTGATCGTGGAGCAAATAGAGTGGCGCCAAAAAGGTATACCTGAAATTAACATTGTGCCGTACAAATATTCCCTTCGTGTCTTCTATTTTTGCAGACATTTTTAAGTTGTAAAAAAATTAGCACTAAAATTATAATCTACGATACTATTTAAAGGACCCCACGAGAACGAAATTTGAGTTTTTTTAAGTAGCCTATTTTGTAGAGCAGAAAATTCTGGGCAACTTTCGTCAATAAAGCTATGTGTTTTGAGCAAAACTGAAGGAATTTAATGTAGTCAAACTAATCCCAAGTATTCGTGTCAATACACAACAAAATTTGAATTTTTTTGCAGAAAATTCCATTTTTACATCGATTTTTTCAACTATCATCAAATGAACATTGTATCAATTTTTTTAGCTCGCCAAGACAAATAAATGACACAAACTTTATTCAATTTGATAATTGTTTTGGGTTATTGAAACGAAAACCCTGATTCAGGGTTTTCGTTTCAATAACCCAAAACAATTATCAAATTGGATAAATTTAGTGCCGTTTTCTTCGTCCCGTCGAACTATAAAGAATGTCGTCGTTGTTTTTTTAAATACACTCAATAATTTAAGTATTTTTGAAACAAATGTAAAATTCAGGGTTTTCGTGTCGATATTCAGACACATTCAAACCCGTTTCCGGACGGCTCCGTCCTGAAATCGTCGTGAAATGCATTTCACGACTGCTAGCGCGCACCCTTATTGACCAAAGTTGCTCAGAATTTTCTGCTCTACAAGATAGACTACTTAAAAAAAATCTATTTTCGTGATCATAGTCCTTTAAAAATTTATTCAAACTCAACTAAATGATTCAACAACAATGGAGAAAAAGAATTCAAGTTTATTTATTTATTAAAAATAGAATGCCAACAAGAAAGAATTCATTTTAATATCGAAACCCATTTAAATTCTCATTAGTGTTAACGATTTTTTAACTGCATTCGATTAAAGAAGAGATGTGTGTTGGTGCTTCAAAAATTTCTATTTTCCACTTAGTCAAAGTCTGTCTAGAGTTATAGCTAGTTAGAAACTTGTAAAAAATGGATTCATTAATGGAATCATTCCTGTGCTGTTGCACATCCTGCAAGCCAAGATATAAGCGACTAGTCGACGCCATCTACCCAAGATCATTAACAGATGGACTAGTGAATGCGAATATGCAAAAGCTAACCTTCTATTCGATTTCTCATCCAGAAAAATTGAATCGTATTGGGCAATATTTGGTGCTCCGTCTCTCAAGAGATCTTTATAGAACAAGATTTATACAAGTTAAGGTATTCATCTTTCTATATAAAAACAAAAGGAAGCATAGTTCTCTCGGTATGCCGCCGTACCGTCCGATCTTGCAAGTTAAGCAACGTTGGGCCAGGAGCGTCTAAGTTCGGTTTCCGAAGCCTTGAACATGTGGAATCCTCTGGCCCCGGGGCGTTGGGCATGTGCAAAAAGCCCTAGTAATTTGGGAGTAACTCCTGTTGTGGGCTGGACACCCCTCATCCCTCCTGAAAATGATGAGAGAAAGGCAGGAAAAAAAAACAAAATACATATAGATAGCGGTTGACGCGATGGATCAATTGTTGAAAAGTTGTCACGGTTCGCCAAGTTTGAATCAATTCACGGAAAGCTATCTCAAAATGGTGCAAAAATTGTTGGAAACAAATGAGCCCAAGATGGAAGTAAGTGTGTAAAACACAATGGGGGGTCACTCATGTGAAAAATTTTTTCTGGAAATAACTTCCTATTGGTAAAAATCCTAATTTAATATTTTCGAGGCGAAAAAACGCTTCCCTGATTCAGGAAAAACCTATGTATTGAAGCGAAAAGTCGCAAAAATGCAATTTTGAATGCGATTTTTCGCTTCAATACACAGGTCTT
>OZJO01010953.1:0-18690 GCA_900406225.1 Acrobeloides nanus | reverse complement strand
AACTTTTTTGAATTTTTTGCTGAAAAATCGATTTTTGCATCGATTTTTTCAATTTTCATAAAATGAACATTGTAGCAATTTTTAATAGCTAAATGAGACGAACAAAATGACACCAAAATTATCCAATTTGAACATTGTTTTGGGTTATTGAAACGAAAATTCTGATTCATGTTTTCGTTTCAATAACCTAAAACAATGTTCAAATTGGATAATTTTGGTGTCATTTTGTTGGTCTTATTTAGCTTTAAAAATTGCTGCAATATTCATTTTATAGAATTTTAAAAAATTTATGCAAAAATCGATTTTTCCGCAAAAATTCAAAAAAGTTTGTGTATTAAAACGAAGAGCTTGTAACAACTTCAAACGCAATTATCTCGAAAACTACAACGATTCAGGACATGCCGTAAAAACATAAAATGCTCCATTTTTCATGATCTTTCCGAATATATCATTTTTTTTCATATGATTGTAACTGACTGGATTGGTCCTTTAAAAAGATAAAAAAAAGTTACAAAAAAAGGTAAAAAAAGTTACAAAAAAATATTGTCCACAGGAAAATGATCTACGACCAGGCCTGGATAAGGGTCCGTTTCGGGAGTGGCCTCCAATCATAAGAGTCCCTCTTAGTTTTTTTAAATTTTTTATCCAAGGACACTTTTGGATACTGGGGCACTTATTTGGTGAAATTTTTTGGGAAAAATATGTGCATTTTTGTCAAAAATAGCCATTTTTGACGATTTGTGGTGAAAAAATATCAATTTTTAGCGAAAAAAATGGTCATTTTTTTCAAAATTTTTCAAATCGGAAAAACATAAGGGGGACTTTTAGGAAAATTTTTAATTTTTTCAAGAATGGTGGACACTTGCTCCCTTCCGTGGTTACGCCAATGCCAATAATTAAATCGAAATAATTTGATTTTTTACATTCGATTACTTAAACATGCACCAATTATTTATGCTTTATTTTTAGCGATTAGATTAACAACTCAATCTCTCTTACTTTATTTCACGTTTTTCCTCCCGTATTACTTCAGAAGTTAGACCTGTGGAATTAAACTTTATTGATTGTAATTTTCCAGCCGCGCGTGATAGTTTAGGTTGGATGTTTAGGTAGAAGTTAATAAGTAATAGGGATTTTTTAATTGATAATTTAGTTAGAAGTTAAAAGGCACTTTCTTAAGTTTTCAAAGGTTGCCTTAAACGGTTCGAGCGTGCCCTAAGTTGAATTTATTTAGTGAGATTAACGCATGAAAACGTTTTTTCAAAGTCATTTCGAGTCAAAATTCGAGGAGTAAAAAATTCAAAAATCATGTCCGAAGCTCAATACCATCGATTTTATGTGTATTTTTTTAAATTTTCTAACCTCTCTAAAACACCCAAGATAATTTTTTTCGGCCAAAATTTCTTTCCGGCAGATGTATTTTAATATGGAGAACATTTCTAGCGCAATTTCGAAAAAACCCGAGAAAATTCGATTTTTGAGTCATTTTTACACGTGGGAGTAGAAATGAGATAAAAAAAATTTTTGCTCAGATTTTTTCGAAACCATGCTAGAAATGTTCTCCATATTGAAATACATCTGCCGGAAAGAAATTTTGGCCGAAAAAAATTATCTTGGGTGTTTTAGAGAGGTTAGAAAATTCAAAAAATACACGTAAAATTGATGGTATTGAGCTTCGGACATGGAGATATTTGAGGGCAAAGTTGGCAATTTTTACCACTTTTTAATTTAAGAAAAGTTTTTTGTGCATGAAAAAGGCACTGTAGCCGAGTGGCTAGATGTTGAGATTTTTATTTTGCACGTCACAGGTTCGATTCCCACAAAAGTCAAAAAGATTTTGCCCTGCCGAAGTTTTTTGCATATCAATATTTCTATGCTGAATACTTATCGATTTTTTCCGAAAAATTCGTCAAATTGAAAAAGTCGAAAAAATTAAAAAATTCATCAATTTGACGAATTTTTCGATTTTTTACGAATTTTTTGATTTTTGGCGAATTTTTCGGATAAAAACTAAAAATTCAATGCCAATATATTAAATAAAAAAATCGATAAGTATTCAGCATAGAAATATTGATATGAAAAAAAATTCAGCGGGGCAAAATCTTTTCGACCTTTGTGGGAATCGAACCTGTGACGTACAAAATAGAAATCTTAACACCTAGCCACTCGGCTACAGTACCTGGTCTGTCCTTAGGTCGCTCCATTTTTGTCTGACCAGACTGGCCCTAGGGCGTTCTGGCCCGTGCATACCTTTAAGTTCGAATTATCTATATCTAGTTTTCGAACCAACACAGGAGGGGAAGCTACCCCCCCCCCCCATTTTCTCCTTTCTTTTCTTATTGATGTGGACTTCCGCCACCTCACCCCATCCTGTAGCTTTATGTAGTTTATGCTTGTGTAAGTAGCAGCTGTCAGGCTGCTGCTAGCCCACTAATTGGGACTCTTTATGCAATAGTTAGTCTGTTGGTATGTATGCTTAATAAATACAGGGTTCAAAAATCTCTACTCGATTTCAAAATTCTTCAGCTCAATGAAGGATTTAAACCCAAAAAAGAATTTAAGCCAAAAAAGTGGCTTTTGCGATTTTTGGGACCTAGATCGTATGGATTTTCTTTATAACAGAAATTTTTTCACAAAAAGTGTTGTTCTATAAAATTGTTCCTGAGATCACGACGGACAACTTTATAGAACATCACTTTTTGTGAAAAAATTTCTGTTATGAAGAAAATTCTTATGAACCGGGTCCCAATCGCAAAAAAGCCACTTTTTTGGCCAACCCTGTAAAAAATTTAGGTTTTTAATGCGTATTATACCCGCAGATGGTCACACGTCTCAGACAGGCCCAGAACACGGATGCAATAGTTATTTTTCTATATTATTTCAAAATATTTTTAATTGCGCCAGATCCGAATTATACATACAAAGACAACATTCAAAAAATATTGATCGAGAACTACGCGTTAAAGATAAAAGATTTAGTAGGAAACTATTGTTATTAGGTAAGTTATGCATAATACATAAATAAACAAGCTTAAAATTTTAGGTCCGGGAGAAAGTGGGAAGAGCACTTTTGTGAAACAAATGCAGTGAGTAAATTTTTTCCCTATCGAAATTATGAAGACGTACCTCTCAATCTACAGGATGGCCCAGAATAAACCGATACCCCTTTATAAGGCGATGGGATACTTGCGGACGGACATTTGNTGAAGACGTACCTCTCAATCTACAGGATGGCCCAGAATAAACCGATACCCCTTTATAAGGCGATGGGATACTTGCGGACGGACATTTGTGGACGGACTTTTGCGTACGGAATTTGCATACGGACATTTGCGTACGGACATTTACGGACAAAATTTGAATTTTAAATATAATTTTTTGAAAAAATTTGAATTATTCAAACGTTTAGTCCCCAAATGTTCCGTCAGCAAATGTCCCGTCCGCAAATGTTCGTCCGCAAGTATCCCACCGCCCTTTATAAACATAATATTTTCATAAAGATTTTCTTCATAACAGAAATTTTTCCACAAAAAGTGATGTTCTACAAAGTTGTTAGTCTTGATCGCAGGAACAACTTTGTAGAACATCACTTTTTGTGTAAAAATTTCTGTTATGAAGAAAATCCTTATGAAAATTTCATATTTATAAAGGGAGTGTCGGTTTATTATGAGCCACTCTGTAATGGCAAGGACCTTAGGAGCCCGGGCTCCCATACGCATTGCGTACTACGCAGGGTCCATGGACACCCTCCAAGTCAGGGAAATGGATAAATTGATCTAATGTTACTTATGTTTTTGCCCAAAATATGATTTTCTCCAAAATTTCGTTTTTTTTCAACAAAACATGTTCATTTTTCTTAAATTTTTCACAAAAATGCCATTTTTCATTTAAAAATCATCAAAATTTTGCTCAAAAATACGATTTTAAAATAAAATTGCAATATTTTTTACTAAATTTTTCAAAATTGGATCCTCTCTCCCCAAAAAAGTGGACCTAGCGTCGCCCTTGGGGCATGTTTGACCCGCCTCCACAGCTACAATTTTCAACTTGTGGTGAATAAAAATTTTCTATCAGCTTTCGTAAAAAAATAAATCATAAAAAAGGCATCCATATTCAACCATTAAAAACTCCTCATCATCTCATTAAAGGGGGGTATAAATTAGGGACTATTTCACGAAAAAAAATTTTTCTAAAATGATCATTTTTAGGGGTAATTTTATGCGGGGAATCGATTGCGCACATTCCCAAAAATTGNGGGGGGGTATAAATTAGGGACTATTTCATGAAAAAAATTTTTCTAAAATGATCATTTTTAGGGGTAATTTTATGCGGGGAATCGATTGCGCACATTCCCAAAAATTGAAAACGCTTCCCTGACCCTGATTCAGGGAAAAAATTGGGTTTAAAATCAGACATTTTTGGATTTTTATGAGAAAACCGTCGATTCTCAGGTTTTTCTAGGATTTCAGAAAATGTTTGATTTTCGCTTCAATACACCGATTCCTTCTCTGAATCAGGGTCAAGGAAGCGTTTTCATGATTGGGGATGGGCGCAATAGATTCCCCGCCTAGAAAAACCTGAGAATCGACGGTTTTCTCATAAAAATCCGAAAATGTTTGATTTTCGCTTCAAAAACCTAATTTTTTCTCTGAATCAAGGTCAGGGAAGCGTTTTCAATTTTTGGGAATGTGTGCAATCGATTCCCCGCATAAAATTACCCCTAAAAATGATCATTTTAGAAAAAATTTTTTCATGAAATAGTCCCTAATTTATACCCCCCCGTTTAATAGCTTTGACATCTAAGTTGACATCTTTTCTAGAATAATCCATCTAAACGGGTTTACCCAGGAAATGATCGAAGGAAGAAAATTTTTCGCCTATGCCACCATAAAACGCTCAATAATGGATATTTTAAATGCGATGCCAAAATTGGGACTAAAATTAGCAAATAAACAACTCGAAGTAACACAAGTTTTTGCAAAAAAATAAAAAATTTGCAATAATTGAACCAATTTTAGAAAGATGCCGCCGTACTAGTCAAAGATATCGAAGAAGGCAATGAATTTAAAGAAATAACACAAAATGTTGCAGAAGCGATTAAAAAATTATGGGCAGACCCTATGGTGCAAGAGTGTTATAATAGAAGAGATGAGTATCAGCTAACTGACTCAGCTAAATAGTAAGAGTTTGAAATTTTCTTTTAACAATAGGGAGTAATTTGAGTGGGCAGGATTAGAGTTAAAGAAAAAAACAAGCTGGAAATTTTTTTTGTCTCTGGGTAAATAGTAAAGTAGTAAAAATTTTTAAAAAACATTGGTGAAGGAATGTTATGATTTTGATCTTTTGTAAATTTTTTAAATTTCCGAAAATAGGGATCGGCCTCGGGGTCCCAACTCTCAAAAAATGGCCATTTTTGGATCAAAATCAACGGTATATCTCGAAATCGGAATTTTGGGATCCCGCCAGCCCTACCCCTAACTACTCAAACAAATTGGCTTAAAATGATATGTTCAAATTAAAATTTTCAGCTTTATCGAAAACATTGATAGAATATCCCAATTTGACTATGTTCCAACAAATCAAGACATATTACAAATTCGTGTGCCAACAACCGGAATTGTAACAATAAATTTCGAGTTGAAAGGAATTGAATTCAAGTAAGTGCTTTTACTTCTTATCAACATTTGTTAACTATACCCATAGGAGTTGAGACATTTGTTTTTGCTAACAAAATCAAGTGTTGTAACGAAAATAAGTTTGAATGAAGAATTTTTCGTGGACACAAATAGTATGTCATACGATGACAACAAAGGAAATTAGCTTTTGCCTGATATACAAAAAACCAAAAGAAACGGAAATTGTGGGCCATATTCATTTTATTAAGATTAATAAAGGGGGTAAAAAAATCTATGGGTATGAAAAATTCTAAAATTTTTTCAATTTTTTTTAGTGTATTTGATGCAGGTGGACAAAGAGCTCAAAGAAGAAAATGGATACATTTTTTTGATAATGTTAATGCTGTAATATTTGTAGCTGCTATGAGTGAATACAATCAGACTATACGGGAAGATAATGAAACGGTAAATCGAACTCCGATCTTACAAAATGGGCTCAATTTTACAGTTGAACCTCGACCTAGTCCCCCCACAGAGACCGATCCTAGGGGCACTAAATCGAGATTTTCTCGTGTATCGGGATATGTGAGGGGCACTATATTGAGGTTTTTACTAAGAACTCGGACCATTTTCTTAGTTTTCTATACCATGACCATACGTGGACAAGGGGGGACTGTCTCTCCTTCCCAATTCATCGTATTGGAAAAAATAGGTACCCAATTCATATTTTTGTTGAAAAAACGCTAAAAAACACGAATTCAATTCGTATTTTGGGGTCCAGTTCTCATCCTTGCCCGTGTATGGCTATCATACATTACCAATGGGGGGGGGACTACCTCAGGCTAAAAAAAGTCCTTTTTTTGGTCGACACCATATAGCCTCGAGGTAGTTTGTCCCCCCTCCCTCCTTGTTCATGTATGATGGCCATGACCTTTTTTTTAATACATTTTTTGTTTTAGAATCGTTTAATAGAAGCCTTAAAATTATTTGAATGGGTTGCAAATCATAAATGTTTTGCTGAAATTGCAATGATTTTATTTTTAAACAAAAAGGATTTATTTGAAGAAAAAATTAAAACAGTGTCTTTAAGTAACTTATTTCCGAATTATGGAGGTAAGTGCTTAGTAGTCTAGAATGTGGGACACCCAAATATATTGGGTTGTTAGGTAAATAAACTGGAAACCAGTGCCAGCGGCGCTCGCGAGCACTCCAAACGGCGTTTTGGAACGCATGATGGCTGAAAACAGGCTCCGAAAATGGGGCTGCGGAGGCATGTAGGGGCTTAACAGGGGGCCTAGTTTTTCTCTAAGAGGTTGGAGCATTTTTGTTTTTACGGCATATTCTGAATCGTTGTAGCTTTCGAGATAGTTGCGTTTGAAATTTTGAATTTGTGTACAAGCTCTTCGTTGTAATACATAAATTTTTTTGAATTTTTTGTGGAAAAATCGATTTTTGCATCAATTTTTTAAATTCCATAAAATGAACATTGTAGCAATTTTATAGCTAAATGAGACGAATAAAATGACACCAAAATTATTCAATTTGAACATTGTTTTGTGTTATTGAAACGACAATTCTGATTCATATTTTCGTTTTTTTATGAAAATTTAAAAAATTGATGCAAAAATCGATTTTTCCGCAACAAATTTAAAAAAGTTTGTGTATTACAACGAAGAACTTGTAACAAATTCAAAATTTCAAACGCAATTATCTCGAAAACTACACCGATTCAGAACATATCGTAAAAACAAAAAATGCTCCATTTTTCATGATCTTACAATTGGAAAATCTGGTTTGATGGACAACACCCTCTCCAAATTAGATTTGAGAGGGATTGGGTATTTCAATAACATTTTGTACATGTACTAAACATGGGGATGAGAATTCGCATAAAATAGAAAATTTATAAATCAATCATTTTCAGGCGGGCTAGACTATGAAAAAGCCGTGAAATACATCCGCAGACAATTCAAAAAATTATATCCGAATAAAAGAAAACTATATAGATTCGAAACTTGTGCAACGGATACTAATCAAGTGCAGCAAATTTTTGACAGCGTTTTTCATATGGTAATTGAGGGAAATTTGGTTCGAAGTGGTGCAATGTGATTTTTATTTTTATGTATAAAAATTTTTTTGTATCACTGCTTCACATTATTATAACGGTGCCCTATTTTTTTGAAGTTCATGACTTCATGGGCAAATCAAAAACAAAATGACACACTCGGGAATCGAACCCTCGACCTTCTGGCTGCTAGTCTAACGCGCTAACCACTACATCTCACCACATGGTGTAGTGGTAAGGTGAAGAAAATTGACCACATGGTGTAGTGGTTAGCGCGTTAGACTAGCAGCCAGAAGGTCGAGGGTTCGATTCCTGGGTGCGTTATTTTGTTTTTGTCTCACTTTTCGACTATCAACTTCAAAGTCAAATATCTCACCACTGTTAAATAATTTTTATATACGGTTTTTTGCATGTGTTAGAGGGACTAAAGCTCTGTATTTTCATACAAAAATTAAATTTCTAACATTTTGTTAAGGTGAAGAAAATCGACTTTGAAAACTTCAAAGTAATTTTTGACAATGTTAGGATCAACGGATTTCGAAAATTTTTATCAACACTTATTCGACCATTGTTCAGCAAAAATTTAAAAAAACCGCATAGAATTTCGTTAGAGGGGGTGCGAAAACGACTAAAAACATTGATGTTGCATACCAAAATGAACGCTCTGTAGAATACCGTTTTCGGCTCTCCTCTATCTGTATAAAATGTTTCTAGCCCATGATTCGCCCGGAGATCTGGAACTTCAAAAAATAGGGTATTGTTATAATTATGTGGAGCAGGGTATATAACAATAAAAAATTTTAGATCGTGAATAGTAATTTGCTAATTAGTGCATTGAAATAAAAAATGCAGTTACAATACAACTGTTCAGATAAATCCTGCATCCTAGATTTTATGTTGTCACTTTTTATTTATGTATTATTTTTTAGTTTGTACAGTAGAGGACAAAAAACTTGGGCCAAACATTTAATCATGTCTATTAGAGTTCTCCGAGCCGCTACTTTTAGACGAGCCAATGAGCCGAGCCGATCAAAAATCACCGGCTCGGCGAACTCTAATGTCTATGAGAGAAATAACAGCATTTCAGATGCGATTTTTTTCGTTCTAGGGTTATAAAATATGGTGAATCTCATGGTGACTTCAGAATTATGTCAAAGATTCAGGATTTCGTTCTAATACACAACTTTTGTAACACAAAAAGTCATATTTTGTTCACTTCTTTCTTATAGAAATGGAATAAAACATTCAGAAAGCTGAGATCTGATTATTCCTCTCATGGATATGACTAAATGTCTGGCCCAAGTTTTTTGTCCGCTACAGTATTAATATTTTTATTTATATAAAACTTTAGTGCAGAGAGCCAAGCGCTAACGCGCTCGCCACCTTTGTATTAAAAAATGTCAAATTCGGCACTTTTTCGTTGAAAAATGGGAAATTTAGGTATGGTACACACAAAAGATGGGGTCCTAGACCCTCTGTAGGGAACTTTTTTCAAAAATTTCTTCGTATTCTTAATCAGCATGAAAAACTATCTTAAAAGTCTCAAAAAATCTTGTTGGCCCTCCGAGTGATAAGGGGTCATCCAGATATTACGTAATCAAGTAGGGGGGAGGGTAGCCAAATGATTACGGGGGGAGGGGGGGGTCAGATTTTTGTTACAAAAATTGTTTAAGGTATGATTTTTTTTAAATTTTGCCATTGATTACGTAATCATGGGGGGGGGGAGGGGGTAAAAAAACCCAAAGATTTTGATTACGTAATATCTGGATGACCTCTTACCGTATTTACTCTAATAGAAGCACCCCCTAACTTTCAACTTCTAAGCTCTCTAGAAGAAAATCTACAGGGTTTCATGAAAAGTGATGTTCACAAAAGTTGTAGAGCATACCCTTTTCTATAACTTTTGTGAACATCACTTTTCATGGAAACCTGTAGATTTTCTTCTAGAGAGCTTAGAAGTTGGAAGTTAAGGGGTGCTTCTATTAGAGTAAATAAGGTATATGTTTTTGTTAGTCACTAACTAGTTACATAAAAATAACATAGGCCTCAAGTTTGTAGCAACACTTTTTGGCGTAGTACCACCCTTGTCCGACTTTTCCAGATATTGCCTCTTAAAAAGGTAAAAAAAGTTACAAATATTGTCCACAGGAATATGATCTACGATCAGGCCCGAAAAGGGGTTCGCTTCGAGGGCGGTGCCCAATCATATGGGTCCCTCTTATGTTTTTTTAAATTTTTTATCCAATGACACTTTTTTGGTGAAATTTTTTGGGAAAAATGCATGTTTTGGGGCAAAAAAGCCATTTTTGGTGAAAAAATATCATTTTTTAGCGAAAAAATTGGAAAAAATGGTCATTTTTTTCAAAATCGGAAAAAATATAAGGGGAACCCTTAGGAAAATTTTAAAAAATTTTTTCAAGAATGGCGGACACTTGCCCCCCCCCCGTGGCCACTGCCAATAATTAAATAGAAATAATTTGATTTTTTTATGTTGAAATTCAATTACTTAAACATGCACCAATTATTTATACTTTATTTTTAAAGTTTTTTCGCAGATACCGAGTTGCGGGTTTGTAGTTTGTATTTTGGACTCAATTCCAAAGGCGTAGGTTCAAATCCGGGTGGCGAATATTTCTTTTTGCCTCATTTTGTGTTTGCAAAGATGTCAAGAAAACTATTTTTTAGAAAATAAAAATCGACAAAGTCAATCCGTAGCGTTGTAAAATAGGCTTTCAGGATTTTTTAAGCTCAAGATCATCAAAAACGAATGAAAACTGACGGAGAAGAGGTGCTTTGAAACATTTTTGTAGTTTGTAGTATTCTAAAATAGCTACTCGGTATTTGCGAAAAAACAGCTTTTAGCAATTAGTTTAACAACTCAATCTCTCTTACCTTATTTCACTTTTTTCCTCCCATATTACTTCATTAATTAGACCTGTGGAATTATTGATCGTAATTTTCCAGCCGCGTGTATAGTTTAGATTGGATGTTTAGGTAGAAGTTAATAAGTAATAGGGATTGTTTTAATTCCATGACTAGGCTTTTATATTTATGATTATTTGATCTTATCAAGTGAACACTCGATATTTGTTTTTTTAAATATGGCTTAAAAAATCTCTAAAATCGAGTACATTAAAGTAAAACAAAAATTAGATGCGACGCGTTTACCGTTGTGGAGATATTTTAGGGCAAAGTTGGCAATTTTTACCACTTTTTAACTTAAGAAAAGTTTTTTGTGCATGAAAAAGGCACTGTACCCGAGTGGCTATGTGTTGAGATTTCTATTTTGCACGTACAGGTTCGATTCCCACAAGGGTCGAAAAGATTTTGCCCCGCTGAATTTTTTTGCATATCAATATTTCTATGCCGAATGCTTCTCGATTTTTTCGTCAAAAATTGAAAAATTCATCAGTTTATTATTATAGCCCTATGGCCCATATACGTATCTCCGGAACCATAAAGACTGCGGGGCTAATTCCAACGGCGTTTGCATTCACTAATTGGGTATAAAAAACAATAGTAGTCAAGGTCCGGCGAACACCTTCAAACTTTATCGCCTGGGAATTGAGCCAATCTTAGATATTTCGAGAAAGCGTCTCTTAAAGCTTTTATTGATTGTAATGTTTTCCTGAGTGCCGGCTCTTCGCTTTAATACATATGATCGGTTTGAGCGATTTTAAAGGACCAATCCAGTAATTTACAATCATATGAAAAAATGATATATTCGGAAAGGTCATGAAAAATGGAGCATTTTTTGTTTTTACGGCATGTTCTGAATCGTTGTAATTTTCGAGATAATTGCGTTTGAAATTTTGAATTTGTTACAAGCTCTTCGTTGTAATACACAAATTTTTTTGAGCTTTTTGTGGATTTTTTAAATTTTCATCAATGAACATTGTAGCAATTTTTTATAGCTAAATGAGATGAACAAAATGACACCAAAATTATCCAATTTGAACATTGTTTTGGNCAATTTTCAAATTGGATCATTTTGGTGCCAGTTTATTCGTCTCACAGTGCTTTAAAAAATTGCTTCACCGTTCATTTTATGAAAGTTAAAATGCAAAAATCGATTTTTCCGCAAAAAATTCAAAAAAGTTTGTGTATTACAACGAAGAGCTTGTACACAAATTTAAATTTTAAATGCAATTACCTCGAAAACTACAACGATTCAGAACATGCCGTAAAACAAAAAATGCTCCATTTTTCATGATCTTTCCGAATATATCATTTTTCATATGGTTGTAAATTACTGGACTGGTCCTTTTAAAGCAATTTTGTTTTGCTCATAACTTTTAACCGTTAGATTTCAAATAATGTATAAAAGCAAAAAATGCTCAGAATTTTATGCTCTTTCATATGGGATCAACTCCTCAAAAGTAGACTCATCTTTTAACCAAAAATCCTATTCCTTAAACATATTCTAAATAAAATGTGTTTTACTTGTGCCCGTAAACAGTGGCTTACATGTCAAGGAATCATTTTTTGATAATATTATTTACAGGGTGGGCCAAATAAGTGGCTTTTTTTTATTTTTTGGGACTCGAAAATTGATTTTTCTAAAAATGTGTCCCCTGGGGGTATTTTATTCGGGGAATCGATTGCGCGCCTTCCCGGATCGTGAAAACGTTTCCTTGAACCTGATTCAAGGAAAAATTGGTTTTGAAGCGAAAATGGTTATTTTTAAAAGAAAAAGTGAAAATTGTCATTTTCTGTATCAGGGAATCGTTTTTATGCTTCGAAAACGTGTGCATTCGATTTCTCGCATAAAATTACCACTAGAAGAGTGAAAAAATGCGAAAACAAAAATAATCATTTTCGCTTCAAAACGACTTTTTCCTGAACCAGGGTCAGGGAAGAGTTTTCACGCTTCGGGAATGCGCGCAATCGATTCCCCGCATAAAATTACCCCTAGAGGGCTCATTTTTAGAAAAATAAATTTTCGGACCACAAAAAATAAAAAAAGCCACTCGTCCCACCCTGTATTAAATTTTTTTATATTAAATCAATAAGCTTTATTTCTTATCACTAATTTTTCTTTTATTTTTGAGTTTCATGAAATATTTAGCAAAAATTAATTATAAATTTTTAAAATTTAGATAGAAAAATTTTTGTAAAATTTTTTATGGCTAGTCAAATTATTTCTACCAATTCCGATACTAGCAATCAATTCAGCACTAAAACAATTTCAATTATTATTGGCTGTGCTATAGGAGGTGCTGTTTTAATTCTTATTCTGTCGATTTCTGTTATTATTTATCGTAAAAAGCAAAGAAATCGAAGAAATAGGAACCAAAACCAAGATCAAGATTTATATCCACCAATTAACAACAATATGCAAACTGATGAAGATTTATTTCCATCAATTAACAACTTTATGCTAACTGATCATATTCCATGCAATGGATATAATTGTTGTTGCCATAGAATGGGCACTCATTCCCACGTACAACATGTGGTTGTAATAACAACACCATGTTGTTGTAACTCTAGAAATATTGCGCCACGAGTACATTACAACAACAGACCCAGAAATGCGATTGAGCGACAAGTACCAACAGCACCAGAAATGAGATTGAGTGTTACCGAGGCGTTACCACCTTAATTGAATAAAATTATATTGTATCATTAATTTCTTAAATATAAATCTCGCTAATTCTGCCACAACGATCTCCAAAATCAATAAGGAGCCAGTCCTTGCCTCAGACAGCAGCTGCTGCGTGGACTAACAGCTGCTGCGTGGATTAAACAGCTGCTGCGTGGACCAAACAGCTGCTGTTTAGTCCACGCAGCAGCTGCGTACAGTGCGCAGCTGCTGTCTGAGGCAAGGACTGGTCCAAGGTATCGTTAAAGGACCAGTCCAGTAATTTACAACCATATGAAAAAATGATATATTCGGAAAAATCATGAGAAATGGAGCATTTTTTGTTTTTACGGCATGTTTGAATCGCTGTAGTTTTCGAGATAATTGTGTTTGAATTTGTTATAAGCTCTTCGTTGTAATACACAAACTTTTTTGAATTTTTTGCGGAAAAATCGATTTTTGCATTGATTTTTAAAATTTTCATAAAATGAACAGTGTAGAAATTTTTATAGCTAAATGAGACAAACAAAATGACACCAAAATGATCGAATTTGGACATTGTTTTGGGTTATTGAAATGAAAACATGAATCAGAATTTTCGTTCCAATAACCCAAAACAGTGTTCAAATTGGATAATTCTGGTGTCATTTTGTTCGTCTCATTTAGCCATAAAAAATTGCTACAATGTTTATTTATGAAAATTTAAGAAATCAATGCAAAAATCGATTTTTCCTCAAAAAATTCAAAAACGTTTGTGTATTACAACGAAGAGCTTGTAACAAATTCAAAATTTCAAACGCAATTATCTGGAAAACTACAACGATTCAGAACATGTCGTAAAAACAAAAAATGCTCCATTTTTCATGATCTTTCCGATATATTATTTTTTTGATATGATTATAAATTACTGGACTGGTCCTTTAAGCGATTGCATAACCCTAATGCAAGATCAGATAACAACTTGCTGCTCCTCCCGTTTCACAGCATTCTTGCCGTAATCATAGCATAGCCCCGTCTGAGTGGAATCTGATCGGACTGCTTTTTCTTGCATTTTTCATAATTTCGTGATGAAAACTTCAATTTTTATAAATTTTTGACAAGTATACTTCAAATCGGTCGCTCGCGACTAGGTGTCCCTTCCTAAATTTAGGGGGGGGGGTCTTTTGACAGTGAATTTCTTATCAGACGTTAAACTCTGAGTCAGATGAATCTCAAGATATGACATTTTATACCTTTAATTTTTAATCTATAAAAATCTTTCTAAGCCTATAATTTGTATTTTTACAAGGCACTCATCTGTAAACATTTTCTTAGAACATATTTCTTGACTAAATGCTACTGTTCTAAACATTTTAATGAGTACTATGCTGGAGTTCAAAGTAAAATCAAATGCCATCAATTCCATAAAATTTTATTTTATGTACAAAAAACACTAATTATCTACAAAACCATAATATAAACAAAAAATAACTATTGGATTTCTCCAAAAGCTTGTGCTGGCTCTATCCTCGAGGGAGATCCAGCAGTTCTTCGAACAATACTAGAGACTTTGGAAATCGAGGTCACGTAGATATTCATCTCATTCAAGTCTCGTCGTAATACCCAAGCCTTGAATTTCTGAAACGCTGTTCGACGAGTGAAAAAAGTCCTATATTCTTTCACTAAGATTATAGCCGCGAATGGATTGAGCACTGGAATCCATGCTAGTATAATAGGCAGTAACAATGCTTTTCCAGCGGTTCTAACTTGTAGAGCACAAAGTATGAGGACTAAACCGAGAGGTACGACGCAGATGAAGAACGGGACCATTGCCTAAAGTCGGACCATGATAAAAATCTAGGTTAATGGATGTTTTACTTGATATTGGAGCACTCTACTGAGCTGTTTTTGTACTTCCCGACTTCTAGTGCTCATGCTGGTTTTGAGGTGGTTTAACGTCCGATAAATCATGACATTGCATGTAATAACTAGGGTATATGAGAAAGTCGAGAGGAAGCAACATAGGGAGACGAGGATTAAAATATTCTTGTCTTTGCCCTAAAAAGTAAGATTTTAAGCATTGAAATTGTTGATTTTTATATTATGGTCTGATCTGTTCTGGTATGAATACCATAGGTCAGCAAGGGGGGAGCCTTCCCCTGACACACTCACTCATAGAAGCAAAATTGAAGGGGGAACCACCCCGCCGAACATATGATGTGGTCCATAAAAATTGGGGACCACATCATCGGGGGTTCCCTCCCTCCACCTTGCCGATCTATGATGAGTACCATGCCAGACTAGATAGTCGGACAACCAGATCATGATGAACTGCCCTAATTTATAGAAACCTACAAATCATACCAAATCAGCTACGACATAAACCGGTAATCTCCCTTGAGAATCTTTCCAAAATTCGGCATCTATGATATAAGTATAGTCACTAGCATTAATTTTGGGATTCCATGGATAAAAAGTATAGCCGTGCATGCACCCATAGGCTATGGCGATCAATAAAAATATGATTACCAAACCAGAAAATTGCCAAAAATTGAGAATCTTTTGTCTAAAATGATCGGTACTCAGGGCTCCAGGGCCACTCAACCCGGACAACTCAACCCGGACAACCCAATCCAAAGAGTGGGTTAAGTTGTTTGGGCCTAAGGCCTAAGCCTAAGGCTTAAGCCTAAGGTCTAAGCCTAAGCCTAAGGCCTAAGTTATAAGCCTAAGCCTAAGGTCTAAGCCTAAGCCTGAGGCTTAATCCTAAGACCTAAGCCTAAGGCTTAAGCCTAAGGCCTAAGCCTAAGGTCTAAGCCTAAGGTCTAAGCCTAAGCCTGAGGCTTAAGCCTAAAGCCTAAGTTCTAGGCCTAAGCCTAAGACCTAAGTTCTAGGCCTAAGCCTAAGACCTAAGCCTAAGCCTAAGGCTTAAGCCTAAGCCTAAGGTCTAAGCCTAAGGCTAAGAAAAGTCCTATAGATTTTTTGTTTGAGTTGTATGGATTGAATTGTCCTGGGTTGAGTTGTTCGGGTTGAGTGGTCCGTGGGTTGAGAGTGTTTGCTCCCGATACTCAGCAAGGTTCTATATCTTACTTGCAAACTGCGAAATACCGAAATATGAATGGAATCGGTAAGAACATTACACATGAGAAAAGACTGGTCACATACCAGTTGATTAGTTGCCAGGTTATCGGGTTTGGTTGAAGACGAAAAGGACCATCCATCATCATTAAAATAACACCTTTGTCGAAATCGATGCCCTAAGATTGGATATTTTGAGTCAAAGATGGAGATCTACCGGTTGTGTGACTAGCACACTAATAGTGTAAAACAAGTCCACCATACAATTAAGGATCAACAACCGACTATATATCCTTAGCTCTTTCGTCGATCGAAATATCACCAACAAGATTAGTATCAAATTTCCGATTATCGATAAAGTACCCGTAGTGATGTCATTTATAGGCGCTATATATTTTAGAGGCATGAAATAACCCGACTGATATTCTTCTAAAATCGGTTTCACAAATTTCTAAATTTAATTTTTACCTGCAACCGATGCCATCTTTCCGGAGCAAAATTTAAAGACTAATCTCGAAACATAGTAATAACTAGATTTTACTCTTTTGCAATATCATACTCACATATTTGTGTGCTGATGTAAATTTCTTCTCTAATAAGCCAAATTAGAGACTTAAATTTATAGTAATATGTTATTATTGCGTGTAAGATTGATTGTCTAAACTTAGTTTATGTTCTGGGAAAGTCTGGGAAAGAAAAAGTTCTGAGAAAAAGAAAAAGAGGGTAAAAAGACAAGAAGGTAAAAAGGGGCTGTGCAAAAAATCATATATTGTACAAGATGTTTCAGCGAATTAGCGAGATTTAAAAATTCAATATCTTTTGATAAAAAAAGAGATTTTTTAATGCAGATTTTTGCAAAATGCTTCGTGGGGTTTTCATACCCATTCAAAAAATTTTTAAATTTGATTTTACAGCAAAAACATTTGGTCACTAGTGGGATTCGAACTTGCACGTTCATAGTCAAAAACCGTGAACACTACCACTCAGCCATTGTGACAAGCTTCAGTTAAAAAAATTTTTAATTTAAAATTAAATGTTTGCATTCAAAAAATAATAATTGTGGTTTAAAATTGATAGAATTTTCCCAAACAGCTTGTCACAATGACTGAGTGGTAGTGTGCACGATTTTTGACTATGAACGTGCAAGTTCGAATCCTACCGGCGACCAAATGTTTTTGCCGTAAAATCAAAATTCTTAATTTTTTTGAATGGGTATGAAAACCCCACGGTTTCTAAGCATTGTACAAAAATCTGCATTAAAAAATCTCTTTTTTTATCAAAAGATATTGAATTTTTAAATATCGCTAATTCACTGACAAAATATGCACGTGAAATCAGAGAGGCTCTCTTATCATAAAAATGACCTTCGTTTAATTCACAGAGGTCGAAAAAATATGGTGTGCATTACCGGCTTAATTCAAGAATTAAAAAAAGCATAACTTGAGATCATTTTTCAGATAAAGCTTTATCCTTTTAAGACTATGCAAATAAGCTTTTTGAGATAATTAAATTCGGAGAAATCCTACTCATCAAGTTGTAGAAATTCTACCCATTAAATAAGTGCAATGTCACTAAGCTTGTTAATGTTAACTCTTCACATATTTTTATATAAGATGCGTGTTCGACATTAATTACAAGTTTTCGATCAGTTTCAAGAAATTGTTGCTTTCGAATATAGAAATCTGATATTAACCATATTTTTAGAGCTGTATAAAGTTTGAATTTCTAGAAAAACAGGATAGAATCGAACCTTTAGTCTAAAAATGAAAATTCGAAAAAAATTTAAAGGGGTGTGCAAATTAGAGTCCTTTTTCAAAAAATTTTTTTGTTGAAAAATGACTTTCTAGGGTAAAAATAGGGTGAAAAATCGATTGCGCACATCCCCGTCGCATGAAAATGCTTTCTTGACTCTGATTCAGGGAATGGGTGTATTAGAGCGAAAATCAAACATTTTCGGATTTTTATGAGAAAACCATCGATTCTTAGGTTTTTCCAGGCGGGGAATCGATTGCGCGCTTTCTCAAATCGTGAAAACGCTTCCTTGACCCTGTTTCAGGAAAGAAATTGGTGTATTGAAGTGAAAATCAATTTAGTTACGTAAATATATATCCTTTCTTGAATCAGGATCAAGGAAGCGTTTCCACGGTTCGGGAATGCGAGCAATCGATTCCCCACCTAGAAAAGCCTAAGAATCGTCGGTTTTCTAATAAAAATCGGAAAATGATTGATTTTCGCTACAATACACCCACCTCATTCCCTGAATCAGGATCAAGGAAGCATTTTCACGCGACGGGAATGTGCACAATCGATTTTTCAAGTGATGCACGCCCAGTACGCTTCTCGAAAATTTTTTTCTCCAAATTGGCTGATAT
>OZJO01010947.1:0-12373 GCA_900406225.1 Acrobeloides nanus | reverse complement strand
GAAGAAAATCGACTTTGAAAACTTCAAAGTAATTTTTGACAATGTTAGGATCAACGGATTTCGACAATTTTTATCAGCACTTATTCGGCCATTGTTCAGCTACAATTTAAAAAAGACCGCATAGAAATTCGTTAGAGGGGGTGCGAGAACGACTAAAAACATTGATGCTGCATACCAAAATGAACGCTCTGTACAAAAAATGTAGCTCACTTCTAGCTCGGATGAGTAGTCGTAATAATTCTTTCGACGATGGTTCAGAATACCAATCACCAGCCATATATGCCTCGCCGATACCGATTTTTCTATCGATTGATAAGCGATATAAAAGGCTTATCGGGTTTCTGATTATAAGCCGAACAGTTAAGAGACTAGAATTTCTCGAAATTTATCTACACTCAAGCATAATCTTACTCTTGATCATAACATTTATCTGAGGTGCTTCCCAGAATAAATTCTTGATCGGTTGATGGGAAGACTAGTACCAATTTATCACTTGCATGCTTCATTAGTTTTTGAAAAAATCTATAAACGTTTTTTAAACGCTATTAAAGCGAGGCGCGCATGGCCAAATGGCTAAGACGCTGGCCATTCATGTTATTGGCGCGGGTTCGATCCAACCAGGGTGGGCGAAAACTCGTCCCTCAATCAATAAAAGTTGTACATTGACGCGAAAATTTTTTTAAAATTTCGTTTTTCATCGACTTACGAAGACTGCCAAAAAAAATTTTTGAATTTTCGCGTCAATACACAATTTTTATTGATTCAGGAACGAATTCTCACTGTGTTCATGTTTTCGTTGTAATACACAGATTTTTTTAAAATCGCCAACTTCAAACGCAATTTCCTCGAAAACTACAACGATTCAGAAGATGCCGTAAAAATAAAAAATGCCCCATTTTTCATAAATTTTTCGAATATATAACTTTTCATAGTGTTTTTTTCGAGTGGACTAGTCCTTTTAAAATCTTTACCTAACTATAAATGGAACAATAATATAGTGAAATAAAATATATGGTTGAGGGGTCTCACAGCCTGACGTCATTTTCAAGATGAAATTATCGCCAAGTAAAAGTGAACAGAATCTACAAAAGAAAGGAAAAGATTTCTCTCTTCTGTCGCGGATGAAAGTCTCGGATTTGCACGCACAAATTATTTAGGACACATTTAAAAAGTCGATGAAAATCCAGAGAGACATTTCACAGACCATCCGCAAGAAAGAGGATCTAAGATCGAGTGTACCTTGACCACAATCTCTCCGAGAACACGATTCTACGTTTTTTTACTTTCAAACAGACTAGCAGGACGAAACACCTTCGTAAAAACATCGGGGAATCCGAATTTGAAACTTCGAAGAAAAAAACGCTTCCCTGATTCAGGGAAGGCATATTGTGTATTGAAGCGAAAAGTTGGAATAAAGAACAAGAGCTTATTCTTTATGTCAAGATGCTGAAGGCGCCTCTTCATTTAGCTAGAGCAGAGCCTCCTTGATTAAATTTACTCTCATGATTCCCAGGGCCTCCCTGATCAAGATTGCCCTCATGATTGGAACGATATATATATCGTGGGGGTACCCGACCCAAAAACCAAAAAAACCCTTTTTAGAAGGCATCCCTGCGTAGTCGTGGGGGAGGGGATATAGGCCCTTGTTTGATCTTTTTCTTCTTCTTAACTGTTGGCTTGGAGAGTTGTTTTGAAACGTCTGGGATTCCTAGAAATTCATGTTGATGAGGGCTAAAAGGCAAGGAGGAAAAGAGGTCTAGCCACACGACGAATAGCAAAATTCATTAAAAATTGAAAAATTCCTCAAAAATCGAAAAAGGTGGCATCCCTGCGTGATCGTGAGGGGTATAGGATCGGGGAATCGAATTTGTAAAAACAATTTATGCGTTCGTCTTGTTAGTTGGGGGAGAAGAGTAGAACGAGTACCGTAAAGTGGGGATTCCCGCCCCCTTTTTAGGAGGCATCCCTGCATGGTTGTGGGGGGGGGGGGTACCCATGATATGGTTCTCGATCGACTTCTCTCACCGAGATGAATCGATTGGGATCGATTTTGATGCAATTGAAGTGAAATGAAAAGTTTCGTAGAATTACGGACAGACGATAATTGATTGCACCCAATTCCCGAAGTATGAAAATGCTTAACTGATCCTGATTCAAGGAAAAAGGTGGGTGTATTAATGCGAAAATGATACGTTTTCAGATTCAAAATTCATTTAAGACAGATTAGGAAGTAAGGATTATGCACCCCAACTTTTATTTTTACCAACAAAAAACTAATTAACATAAAACAATGGAGTTTTCATGCGAAGATTCTATTTCTGCGAACCGAGGATGCACAATTCCCTTTTGTCAATGTCCAAGAAACCAGGACAATGGTCGGCTGGGTCGAAATCAAAGTTGCGGCCATTCTTATGGGTTTGTTCGACGCAGTGGTGAAAACAGTCTAAACAATGGTTTTAGCTTTTCAATTGGTTAAAACCGGATTTTCGAGCCTATATTTGGTCTCATTGAGCAGCTTTGAAAAAATCACTTTTCATAGGTGATAAAAAATCAGTCTATGAAAATACTGGGTTGATCCAAAGAAAGTTCTGCGGCTTTTTACATGAATTTAGATAGGGACCGCCACATGATATTAAAGGACCAGTCCACTTTTGAACCGAATTTTATTGAAAAGTGGAAATGAAAGTTCACGCTGGGGCAACCACTTTTTGCTTTGGAAGTAAATTCCAATTCGACAACCCTGAGGAGATATTTGACATAAAAAATTGCATAAAAATTTTAAACGTGTTTGTGTATTGAAGCGAAGGGATTGATACCTGATTCAAATCTGTTTATCGAAACGAATTATCCATTTTTACAAAGATCTTAAAATTTTCATAAAATGAACATTGTAGCAATTGTTTATAGCTAAATGAAACGAACAAAATGACACCAAATTTATTGAATTTGAACAATGTTTTGGGTTATTGAAACGAAAACCCTGAATCAAAGTTTTCGTTTCAATAACCCAAAACAATGTTCAAATTGAATAATTTTGGTGTCATTTTATTCGTCTCATAGAGTTATAAACAATTGCTACAATGTTCATTTTATGAAAATTTAAGATCTTTATAAAAATGGATAATTCGTTTCAATAAACAGATTTGAATCAGGCACCAATCCCTTCGTTTCAATACAAACATGTTTAAAATTTTATGCAATTTTGTATGTCAATTATCTCCTTAGGGTTGTCGAAAGATGATTTTAAGGCAGGAAACTCAAAAATTTTCGATTTCCGCTTCAATAAAAAACAATCATTGCCCTGAATCAGGGTCAAGGAAGCGTTTTCAAGCTTCGGGAATGCGCGCAATCGATTAAATAAAATTAGCCCTAATAGGGTCAAAAAAATTTTTGGGTCTAAAAAATATGAAAACATTGCCCAAATTCCGGTTTTTTATATAAATAATGAATTACCATGAATATGGATGAATCCGTCAAGCCAGCAGTTAGGACCATTTTTCACTGGTCTACACGAATTGATGAAGTCGAGTTTCTTTTCAGGCTGCATTGATGGAGTCCACAAGTTATAAACGCATTTTTCTCTACATGTGTTTTTGTATAGAAGTCGGCAACAGTTATGAGCTAAAAAAAATTTTCGCTTCAATACTCCCACCCTTTTCCTGAACCAGGGTCAGGGAAGCAGCATTTTCACGATTCGACAATGCGTGCAATCGATTCCTCACATAGAAAAACCCCTAGACAACCGTTTTTCCGAATGTTGGTTCATTTTCGCTTCAATACATCCACCCCTTTTCCTGAATCAGGATCAGTTAACACATTTCAGGCCATATCTCGGTCAATTTAAATTCAGTTGGGCTGAGAAATAGCTCGTTGAATTTCTGGGATCACGGCGAACAACTTTCTAGAACACCACTTTTTACGAAAAAATCTAAAATTCTGGTATTTTTCTGACTTCGACTTGCGATCTTGTAAGTGTCTATCTTAACTGTTATAGTTGTTAAAAAGTTAGGTGTTAAAAATTTTCTTGAAATTTTTTTAAGTTCAGTCCTAGCGGAGTCGAACCAATGTGACTCAAGGTTGAAAATTTAACATTTTCCACTTCTACTCGACGAGGGAAGCAGCGAATTTGAAAAAATTCTTAAAATTACCAAAAACACTATTCGGGTGTTCAACAAACAGAGCTTTTTCTAAGCAACGCACAACTCCCATCAAGTCGGTCATATTCTTGCAATTGATGTCTTTTTCTGATTTTAAGCGTTCGACGCAGCATTCTCTTTGTTCCAAAAGACAGCATTCTTCGGCAGCTAAAAATTGCAAATATTGAGTTGTACCATAATAGAGGAATCGATTGCGCGCATTGCCGAATGGTGAAAATGTTGCTTCCCTGACCCTGGTTCAGGGAAAGGGGTGGGTATATTGAAGCGAAAATGAACAAAAATTCGGATTTTCATCGGCAAACTGGCTATCTAGGGGTTTTTCTATGTGAGGAATCGATTGCGCGCATTATCGAATGGTGAAAACGCTTCCTGACCCTGATTCAGAGAAAGGGGTGGATGTATTGAAGCGAAAATGAACCAACATTCGGATTTTCATCGGAAAACTGGCTATCTAGGGGTTTTCTAGGTGGGAAATAGGGGGCGAAAAGTTGATACCACCCCACCACCCCGGGTGGTAGAGGCGAAGGGGTGGTACCACCCTTTCTCCCCTGACCACCCAGGATGGTGGGGTGGTACCAACTTTGCGCTCCCTGGTGGAAAATCGATTTCACGCATTGTCGAATGGTGAAAACGCTTCCTGACCCTGATTCAGAGAAAGGGGTGGATGTATTGAAGCGAAAATGAACCAACATTCGGATTTTCATCGGAAAACTGGCTATCTAGGGGTTTTCTAGGTGGGAAATAGGGGGCGAAAAGTTGATACCACCCCACCACCCCGGGTGGTAGAGGCGAAGGGGTGGTACCACCCTTTCTCCCCTGACCACCCAGGATGGTGGGGTGGTACCAACTTTGCGCTCCCTGGTGGAAAATCGATTTCACGCATTGTCGAATGGTGAAAACGCTTCCTGACCCTGATTCAGAGAAAGGGGTGGATGTATTGAAGCGAAAATGAACCAACATTCGGATTTTCGTCGAAAAAAATGTTTTTTTTTAAACATTTTTCATGATAAGATAACAAATCAGATTCGTATTTTTCGCATTACCCATATATAAATTTTTTTCAAATTTGGATCATGCAAAAAGTTTAGGCCCCGGGATGGATCGAATCCGAGCCTTCAAATTCAAAGTCTGTAATGCTATCCACTAGGCCATTCTCCTAAAACCTTTCCGTGAAACATTTTACTTTACATCCATGCTTTTTGCCCAACACAAATTTTTATGCCGAAGCTTACCGCGAACAAGGTTCCTTTCGGCCAAAATACTCTTCCCCATACCATGTTGAATTACTGTACAGAAGATAAATAATCCCAGACCTAGATGAAATTTCCAGTTCATCTCGTAGTTCAAGACTTACAAATGCCCACAGATCGCAATACTCTTTGCACTTTTCATAATAACTTTTATTTGCTCCTCCAGATGCTGCTTCTCACTTCATTATATGAATTTTATGGGTTTTAAAAACGTCTGCGCTTTTTTCCTGCACTCAACATTGCATATGGTATCCAATGTTGCCTTTGTTGCTTTAACTCTTATGATGGGTTTCTCGGTACGAAACGGCACCGAGCTGAACACGGACAATGGCCTATAAAATTATGTTTCGTAATCTTATTGGGGAACTTTTTTATGGCAGATAAATAGGAGAGTTTTTCTTATAAGTTTAAGATGTGCTCATGTTTTCGTTGTAATACACAAACCCAACATACCAAAATTTTTCTTGGAATCTGAGCTACATTTTTTAGGAAGACCACGGTTGAAAACTTCCGTAATTAGGTCAAAAATTTTGATTGCTGTCATAGACCAGAAGAAAAATCTAGAGTTATTGTTAAAGATTTGAGTATAACTTTTTATTGAAGCGAAAACTTGCCATAGGTGTCTGTATAAAAGTTGTAGCGCAGATTCTCACCTTTCTTCTGAGTGGTCAACCATCTCTCAAAACAATTCCTACGCGAAGATATGGCTATTACAAGAAAAGTAAGCAGCCAAAATTTGCATGTGTCCACAACTATGCACTAATAAAAATTTATTCATGGTATCAAAATTTCTTAAAGTGATGGAATAAATGATATATTCATGATATAAAGTCAATAAAAATAGAAGAATTATTCGTTTTAAGGCCGGAGAAACGCGTTCGATGAAGAACGCCCTGGAACATACAAAGGCATTAGAGGTACTAACAGGAAACAGTTGGCCTGCATTTCTTGCACAGATCTTTCTCGGTTCATACAAGTTGGATCGGCTAATGTTGGACGTCTGAAAAAAAATTTGCATTTTTTATGAGTTGGACACAACGTTACCGATATGAATATTTGGGAGGATGCAGTAAGTGCCTTTCCAGACTTTTCTTATATAGGATACCAACTGAAGGATTGGGGGCGAATCGCTCCAAAAGACCCATCTGATGTTGTTTACGGACATTCGTTAGCCAAAACATGTCATCTTTTAAGGCTTTCCTATGCCTCTAAAAATTTAGTGTAAGAATAAAAATGGGTTTTATATCTTTTGAAAGTCGGGGAGTAAGAAGCGCTGCATGATCCTTATCTGAAAGGCTTGGGTTTGGGCTTGGGTTTAGGCTTAAGATTAGGCTTGGGCTTAAGATTAGGCTTGGGCTTAGGCTTAGGCCTAAGCCTAGGCTTAAGCTTGGGCTTAGACTTAAGCTTAGGCTTAAGCTTAGGTCTAAGCCCAAGCCTAATCCTAGGCTTACGCTTAGGCTTGGGCTTAAGCCCAAGCCTAGGCTTAAGCTCAAGCCTAGGCTTAGGTTTAGACGATAGAATCTGATAGGGATGGCGAAAATGAAAACTTTGTACGTCGCCCCTGTTTCGGCGAAAGCACCAAAAATAGCACACGAAAGAAATAAGCGCGGTGAAAGAAAAAATAACGGGTAAATTCGCGGAGAGTGCAAGAGAAAAAGCTTCGACACCATTTAAGGAATGTTTAAGAAGTCAAACATTCGTTGGCTGCAATAGAGAAGTGGGTTAAGCGTCGGCGCCAAAACGGAAAGCAGAAAACAAAAGTGAAGTTCATGACCGGGCAGTCCAACACAGCTTTTGCGACTCTCCACGACACCCTCCCCCCATCCAAATTTGGGTGTGGATAAAAGAATGCGTCATAACAAGATCAATTTAGAATAATCTCTTTATGTTTGAATTGTTTTGGATATTAGCGCGAAATCTTTGTTATTGTAATTTCATTCTGTCATCTCTTTTCTCAGCTTATTTGTATCTATCGCGTTTATTATATTTACATTACGTCGCGTTGTTATCGTTCTGTTTTTATTTGCGCATTCTTTCTTATCGCGCACTGTGTTGTTATCGTATCGTGTTTTGTGAACGGGCTTTTGGTACAACCGTTGCGAGTTCTGTGCTGGCTGTTGTGCCACTAGTTCCTTGCATTTAGTTTTTCATATTGTGCCACTTTAATTTACTTTCTATTCTTGCTGCCGGCGTTTTGCAAAGTAAAGGTTTGAAAAGCTTCTTTCTCTAAAGAGCTTCTCCTGCGCCGTTTCTTTAAATGTATTATTTATGAAATGTGTTGCTAAACTTTTACTGTTGTTTTGTATTGTTTTTGGTTGTGAATTCAGACAAATAAAGTTAAAGAAAATTGCAGTTTTGATATTTTTATCGGGTTTGCACCCGTGTTTATTTTCCTATTTTAGGCCGAGTAATTCAGCGTCATCAGAATTCAGAGACGTGGTAACGTTTACTACACAAGACCGATCGCGAAAACCTGCGGAAATCCATTTCTTGTTGGGCGGAAAAAAGTTCGAGAACGATTGCGTGGACCTGGTGAAAATCCATTGCGTTTTTGGGTGAAATAAAGGTTAGTGCCTTGCAGATAAGACCCCGGGACCCAGGGAGATAGGCAAAAAGCTTAGATTTTACATATATTTACCTTAGACATCCAAAAATACAATAATGGATTTGTACATATAGTAGTCATGGCTAGCGCGTGGACATTCAATAATTTAAAATACATTTGAACATCAAGAAAACCAACACCCATATCCCGAAGTATATTTACAACCGACAACGGCATCCATGATCCTAAAATTTTGAAAACGTTTCAAATTTTGAGACGTTTCGTTTATCGTGCTTTCAACGACCAGTCCACTCGGGAAAAAAAGTTCACAACACCCAAAAAATTTTTTCGGTTTTGCGTTAAAAACAATATTTTTTCATCGTTTCGAACATTTTTACTGTCGAAAAAATTTTTGCGATAACTCGTGCCTCAATCGGCCCTCCCCCTTTAAAGGACCAGTCCAGTAATTTATAATCATATGAAAAAATGATATACTCGGAAAGATCATGAAAAATGGAGCATTTTTTGTTTTTACGGCATGTTCTGAATCGCTGTAGATTTCGAGATAATTGCGTTTGAAATTTTAGATTTGTAACAAGCTCTTCGTTGTAATACACAAACTTTTTTGAATTTTTGCAACTTACTGGACTGGTCCTTTACTGTCTACTTACCCCCGACTCCACTCGAAAAAATCCTGTATAAAAATAATTTATTCGAAATTATTACAACGAAGAGCTTGTAACAAATTGAAAATTTCAAACGCAATTATCTCGAAAACTACAACGATTCAGAACATGCCGTAAAAACAAAAATGCTCAATTTTTCATAATCTTTCCGAATATATCATTTTTCATATGATTGTAACTTATGGACTGGTCCTTTAATGTGTCTACTTACCCATAAATACGGCTACCATCAATATTAATAACCAATAAACTCGTCTTTTTCTAATTAGCGTCTAAAAATTTGCATAAGATGTGTTTTTACAGTAATCTTTACCTGAGCTTGTTGGGCTTCTGTCAAAAGAGACCCTGTGTCAACTATCCAATCCTGACGTACTTTCTGTAAAATTTTCCAATAACAAAATGCCATTATCGAAACGGGAATGAGGTATTGTACAACGAGGAGACCCGATCCATAAAATAGTTTGATTCGTGGATCTGGTGGCCAATCATATTCACCACAAAACTGGAAACAAAAGCTTTTAATCAACCTATAAGCTTAACCAAAAGGTTACTTCTCCACACAACGTGGTGTTGCCCAAAACAATTTGTTGTAGGCGTTGGGTAATAAATAAAGGCGATGAAACTGTTATAGAACCCATCCAACACGCGGCTACCATAAATTGGGCCTAAAACACACTTTTGTATTGATCAAAGCTATGGAATTTCAACAATATTTTGAGTTATTGAAACGAAAACATGAACCAGGGTTTTCGTTTCAATAACATGAATCAGGGTTTTTGTTTTAATAACATGGATCAGGGTTTTCGTTTCAATAGCATGGATCAGGGTTTTCGTTTCAAAAACATGGATCAGGGTTTTCGTTTCAATAACATGAATCAGGTTTTTTGTTTCAATAACATGGGTAAATGTTTTTGTTTTAATAACATGAATCAGGGTTTTCGTTTCAAAACATGGGTCAGGGTTTTCGTTTCAATAATACCTGTCGAACGGTCCATGGAATCTTTAACGGAGTCACTATGCTTCTGTAACGATCAACGGCAATTAGGCACAAACAATAGCTTGAGATTAAGACTAAAAATTTTTGGTTGGTTTTTTTATATGTTTCAATTTCCTTTTGCTCGTATTGGATCTTTTTATTTGCTTTATAAAGCAAGCCTTTTTTGAAGCATAGGCTTAAGCTTAGGTCTAAGCTTAAGCCTATTATATGATGTCCCCCTTATTATAAGTAGCTCCCAATTTTTTAATATTTCTTTTTTATGTTTCAATTTCCCCGCTCGTAGAGAATCTTTTTATTTGCTTTAGATGGCAAGCCTTTTTTGAAGCGACACAAACAAATCAAATTCTAAAAATAGTAATGAAAAGCGGGCAAACTTTTATTTTCTACTCTCCAACCGACCCATAAAATCTGAAATGCTCATGGGTAGTAGTCTTCTTATGATGGCCTTTTAGTAGTTCACTAAAGCTCGACATAGTCAAGTTGAAAGATATGGGCACACCGGCCGAAATAAATTGAAATGGATTGGTTTTGTTGTTGCGGCGGGAGCATTCAACTATGATGAGTGGGGATGATGAGATGGGTGAGCAAGACAAAAATCTAATTTGCTGATAACTCTCAAACGTTGAAATTAACTTCTTTCGATTTTTTCTCCTTCAATGAACACACAAAATAAGTGAATTTAGGTCGAGAAGAAGAGAAAAAACATTGGCTTAATAGAAAAATTGGTACTCTTCAAGAAGAGGGACCCCAAATGATGGGACCATTTTTCGTCTGTTGTTTATCTGGAAATGACCCAGGTAATTTTACGCGGGGGAATCCATTAAGAGCATCCTCGAGACATGAAAATCATGAGGCTCAAAATTGCATATGAGTTGAAAATCAGGTGTACTGTTTCATCCTTAGTCGGATAGGAGATAGGAAGTATAGGTATTTCAGCTTAAGCCGGATCTAGGTATAGATGTTTCAGCCTAAGCTAGAATTAGGGATAGCAGTTTCAACTTAAGCCTTATTCAGATATAACTGTTTCAGCCTAAGACACAAGCCTTCTCTGAATTAGGGAAGTGTTTTTTCGCTTCGAAAATGTCAAATACCATCATTTTGGATTCCTCTCCTTTAAGAGTACCGAAAAATTGCTTGATGGGTGAATAAAATTTTATATGTTGTAGTTTTTTTGTTATATGTACCTGAGATTCCTTGACAAAGAGGTACGAGTTTGCATAACATTCCACCAAATAACCATCTTTTCACAAAAGCCAACACTGGTGTAATGGGAAGTGCAGTAATACACAATAACTAAAAATTGTTGGAGCTACTATAGGGGAGCCATCCACATGAAAAATTTTCGAAATTTTTTTCTGAAAATGACCCTAAAAACATGCGAGAAATCCGAATTTGACATTTACGAGGCGAAAAAATGCTTTCTTGATTCAGGAAAAGCCTGTGTATTGAAGCGCACAGTCGCAAAAATGCAATTTTTCGACTTTTCGCTTCAATACACAGGGCATCCCTGAATCAGGAAAGTGTTTTTTCGCTTCGAAAATGTCAAATTCGAATTCTCTGCATGTTTTTACCCCTAGAGGGACCATTTCCAGAAAAAATTTTTCACATGGGTGGTGTAGTTGGCGAGAAAATTGCGTTTGAAATTTGAATTTGTGCTCATCATGTTTTCGTTGTAATACACAAACTTTTTTGAATTTTTTGCACTAAAATCGTCAAATTTCAATTTGTAAATATTTTCACTATTGCAAATGATTAATTATTAGTTTCATTTTTTCGCAAAAAAGTCAATTTTTGTGCAAAAAATTTGTTTATTACAACGAAAACATTTCTTGATTTTCAAGTGAAAATGAGTCCCCAAATTCCATTCTGAAAACTTCCGAAGAATCGGTGTTCATTCTTGAAATAAAAGAGATTTTTTAGGATTGCCCGAAAAATTAATCTAATATTCTTGTCTCTCTTGGCTAGGCCGCTCAGCCGTCAAATCCCATTCTCTTTTTTCAGCTCTTACCAAATCAGAGACCGCTAGGTTGATTAAGAAAACATTAGCCACCGTCATTCGCTTTCGGATTACCATTGTCCCAATAAGAAGGCCATTTCCGATTATACCAATAACAAAAATTACTGCATATATTGTCGAATAGATTAGCTAAAAAACAAAAAATGTTTTTTTTGTTGAAAAATCCATATGCCCAACATGTGGGAGAATCAAAATTTGACATTTCGAAGCGAAAAAACGCTTCCCTGATTCAGGGAAGGCTTGTGTATTGAAGAAAAAGTCACAAAAATATATGCAAAATCGCATTTTTGCAACTTTTCGCTCCAATACATAGGCCTTTCTTGAATCAAGGAAGCGTTTTTTCGCTTCGAAAATGTCAAATTCGGATTCCCCGCATGTTTTTACCCCTAGAGAGGTCATTTCCAGAAAAAAATTTCACGTGGCTGGTCCCCTTATTGTGTAGTAGCTCCTATATAAAGTCTGTTTTTTCGCAAATACCTAGTTGCGGATTTTCGAAAAACTCGATTTCAAATCTTTTCGTTTCAATACTTAAAAAACTTGCATTCAGGCAATTATAGTAATACTTTTTAAACAAATTTTGACCAAAATTAACGCAATTTTCAAAAAAAGCAGTCCGTATCGTTGAAATATAGGCTCTGAGGAATTTTTTAAGCCCAAGATCATAGAAAATGGATTTACTAGAGCAGAGGAGAAGCATTTTGAAAGTTGCGTTAATTTTGGT
>OZJO01010939.1:0-17866 GCA_900406225.1 Acrobeloides nanus | reverse complement strand
TTTCCAAGTTTTTGTTTGTGTGTTGAGCAGCTCTAGACTTGAACAAAAATCATATTGATTAATATCAAGGAAATAGAATTTTTGACAAATGAGCTTCTCTAGATAGTAAATAGAAAAATGAGCATAAAATTTAATTTTTACCAGTAGTGCAGAGGGAAGTCGGGCAACTCCCTTCCCCATTCCGGCCGAAGGCCGGAAAAAATCATAAGGGTCCCCCTAGGAGTGCCATCAGACTTTTCGATTTTTAATCATTTTACGTTAAAAAATAATCATTTAAAGGAAAAAATCGTAAAAAATAATCATTTTTAGTGCAAAAAATACATTGAGTAAAAAAAAATAAGCCAAAATCCTAAAACATTAAACGCGCTATGTGTGTCTGTTTGTACTATCTCTGTTACCTTAAGTCCAATTCCGTCACAACCTATACCAATCGATAGGGCTCGGTGAGAAAAGAAAAATGATACTAAAATCATGGGGTACCCTTCAAGGAAAAGTTTTTAGCCCCATATCATGTTTTCACGTAAGTCTTATAGCTTAGACCATGGGTGCGCTCCTAAGTTGAACTGTACGGTCAACCGTGAACCGTACAACTCCCCGTAGGCCACCCCGTATACCATCCATACGAGTGGCCTACGGGGCCACGAGGAGCCATACGGTTGACAGTGATCAGTACGAATACATACGATTCAACTTAGGAACGCACCCCATATGTTGGCAAGAGGGGAGGGGACATGATCCCCCTATTTCTCCGCATTCACGAAAAAAATTAAGTACCCAATTCGCATTTTTTTCAAGCGAAGCGCGAAAAATTTGAAATTTTTATTGAAAAATGCAAAATGGGTCATTAAAAAAATGCATAATTCGCCAAAAATAATATTCAAATCACGAAAATCGCCAAAAAAATTTCGCATTTTTATATACCAAACTCGTGAAAATTCGATTTGTTATAGACCCAATTCGCATTTTTGGTCGTTCACCCCCTCCCTTGCCCCACGTATGATCTCTTTGTGATAATTTTAGAGCACAAAAGTTAAAAATTACAAGTCATAATTGAAAAAAACATAAAATAAACAAAATAAGCAGTTAAAATGGGCGCGATAAACAAGTGTTAAAGGAATAAAAATTCATGAAAGAATAGGAAATTGGTGAGACTCGGTCAGCGAAGAAGTGCGAGGAATCGATAACTCGAAGAGAGAGTCGCAGGGCTGCTGCTGGTTTTGTCAGTCGGTCTGTGCATTGAAAGAAGAACGACGAAGAAGAAGACAACGATGGAGGATGACGACGTAGTAGTACGAACCAGAATGGCCCGTCGGCCGAAACACCGCCAATTTCCACTACGAAAAACGCGATCTCGCCGCATTTTTAGCTGGCAGTCCACAAATTCATCCGTCCATCGCAGTACAAAAATATGGGTTTTTGAACCATTTCACACGGATATGAACTTTTTCAATGGCTATAAGTGGAGAACCACCATGCAATAAATATATACGATACCTATAGCTAGCTAATTAAGTGATCTTGTTTACATCATTTGCTATTGTGTAAACATGCAACCAAATAATTCTACAAATTTTNATTTCCACTACGAAAAACGCGATCTCGCCGCATTTTTAGCTGGCAGTCCACAAATTCATCCGTCCATCGCAGTACAAAAATATAGGTTTTTGAACCATTTTACACGGATATGAACTTTTTCAATGGCTATAAGTGGAGAACCACCATGCAATAAATATATACGATACCCGTAGCTAGCTAATTAAGTGATCTTGTTTACATCATTTGCTATTGTGTAAACATGCAACCAAATAATTCTACAAATTTTTCAAAAATCTTAAGTCCTCACATGCCGTAGCTTATCTCTTAATCCTTGAATTATGATTGTGCTATTTATAAGGAGTACCGGTCAAAAATTCTGATTCATGTTTTCGTTTCAATAACGAAAACATGAATCATGTCTTCTTCATCGTTCTTCTTTCGATGCACCGACACTCCCGCATATGTGAAGAACAATGTACCTATAGGTACATTGTTCTTTACATGTATCTATAGGCCATTATAATTTTTTCGAAAAAATTGAAAATTTTTTCATGCTTTTACAGCTTTTTATGAATCGTCTAAATAAAAATTTCGACCCTGACGGAGTCGAAACGCCCCAATAACATGAATGGACCACCGTCCTAGCCATTAGGCTATGCAGTTTGAACCTCACACAATGGCATTTAGATGGAAATATGAATAATAATAGAAAACTTTAGCAACGTTAATGCGCATTTATTCTGGATAAGAAATGTCTTATGAAAAGGAAGTTGAAAAAAATTATAACATTTTCACTCGCTAGCAAGAAATGTTGAGATGCGGCTAACAAGCAATTGTGCCATACTCATAACACAAACAATTCCTTTTCTCACATGAAATGACTACAAATGAAGCCAAGAGATTTAATTCCTGATTAATAGTTCCACAAAATTGCTCGATTATTTCAAACATATAAAAATTCTCCGTGTGCCTAAGGATGAATGATAGCAGTCTCGAAATGCAATTTGAGGCGTTAGAAATTCAACTATTTCGAGATGCTAGTCGTCTCGAAATCATCCCGAAACCGGGACTCATTTCAAAAGACTCATTCTCGAAAACTCTTAACAGGGTACCTTATGTTTTGGGGAATCAGTCCTTGTTGGAGAAGTGCCCCTCCCCCTCCAAGCTATGCCTTTGACAACCCTCTCCCATTTTAAATGTATTTTGGTAATCCTTAATTTTAAGAAGGGCTTTTCGGAAAACAATTTTCAACATAAAATTGTCATCCTACTGGAATTTTTAATTATCCATATCAAATTTCAAAAAAAAACCCACTTTCTCATGAAAATCTAGGCCAGCGAAAGAATATTCGAATATCTCGCTAGTAAATTTGTATATTTATCTATTACAGGGTGCCCAAAAAAACCGGATTTTTGGACATTTTTTTCAAAAATTTTCGAATTTTTTCATTTTCACCAAAATAATCTTATATGGAGTTTTTCTAGGCGAGAAATCGATTGCACGTATTGCCGGACCTTGAAAACGCTTCCCTTACTCTGTATTAGCATATTTTCGCTTAAATACACACTTCCCTGAATCAGGGTCAATGAAGCGTTTACAGGGTTCGGCAATGCGCGCAATCGATTCCTCGCACAAAAAATCCCCCCCCCTCTAGAGTGTTTTGTGAAAATTTAAAAACTTGAAAATTTTTAAAGAAAAATTGCAAAAATCCGATTTTTTTGAAACACACTGTTAGTGATGCTTCGAAATCTGTTACATGTTTCAAAACATGTTGTTTGAAATTCTACGAAACTTGTTACACTTCTGGGTGACTATTATTGACATCGGATGAAGAAACTGTTTTAGCTAACGTGTGTAACAAGTTGTTTGGGAAATTTTCGAGAAAAAAAAGAGTTTCATAGAATTTCAAAAAACATATTTTGAAACATGTAACAGACTTCGAAGCATCACTACACCCTGTACATTAGAAACAATACGTTTCGAGACAAATAGTTTCTTTATAATATAAAAAATACCCTTTACGAAACCAATCTACAGGGTGTTCCAAATTTTTTTACGCTAAAATTTGCTGTAACTTTTCTTAAAATAAATCCATTTTTTATAATTTTGGTTTTAATTTCATCCAGAAACAATAGGAAAGCAATTCATGTAAAACAATTTTAAAATTTTATGCATAAATTTTTACTTTGTGAAAAAAATTTTGGCTCCAAGTGGAATTCGAACCCTCTAACTGTATGACCGTGACGGTTCACCATAAACAAGCCTCGGTGGTGCAGTAACAAAACAGCGGCTTATTGGTCACACAGTTCGCGGGTTCGAATCCCACTTGGAGGCAAAATTTTTTGCACAAAATAAAAATTTATGCATAAAATTAAAAAAAATTTTTTTACATGAATCGCTTTCCTATTGTCTCTGGATGAAATTAAAACCAAAATGATAAAAAACGGATTTATTTTTAAAAAGTTATAAGCAAATTTTAGCGTAAAAAAATTTGGAACACCCTGTATATTCATAAAAAGGCCCGATTTTATGAGATAAACAAGCCGAGAGCAGCGCAAGAAAGAATGAAAGAAAGAGGCAATCAATAGATTATTCATCGACACATATAAAAAAAAATTTTCTTTATGAGAAAATTGAGAAAAGTTAAACACGCTAATTTTTTGTACTATGGGGAACAACATGGTAATGTTAATTTTTCGGAGTCACATTCGGAAAATCTGCGAGCGTGGAGCGCTCGGCTCCCGGTACTGTCGTTTAAGCGATATCAGAGATGCTGAACATAATGATGGTCAGATTCATTTCAGATAAAAATTTAATTTTTTTAAATTAAAAATTTAGGGGGGGGGTTAACCTCTAAAAATTGAAAAAATTTGATTTTTCGGGTTTCAATAATACAAGGGGCAAAAGTCCTAGGAAAAATTGATTGTTATAGCGCTAGATAGCGTTATAACAATCAAATTTTCCTTGACGAAAACTTTTACCCCCTTGGCGAAGACTTTTGCCCCCTTACGCGAGGACTTTTGCCCCCCCCCTCTGTATGTAAGTCGTGTGAGAAAAATATTTGTAAGAAAAAATTACTGAAATGATGGAAAAGAAAAAAATTATCTTAACGAGAAAAAAATATATGCCATTCTCAAAAAAGGAAAATTTTTTCGCAAAAATTTGCCTAAAAATTTCTAAAAATTGAAACAAAGAAAAAAATGATAAAAATCCCGAACGCGGAAACACGTTCTCAACAATTAAGAATGTTTTTGCAAAAAGGAAACAATTGCAAAACGAGAAACTAAACTACATGGCGATGATGCTTCTTTCTCGGGCGCTTCGTATGAATTGGGGGTTGATGAGATGAAAAGGCGCTGGTAGTTGTTTGGTCGGACGAACCAACACAACGAATCGATAATGGGTCTTGGCGACAGTATACCGCTCCGCTGGTCGTTGAACTACGAGTGAAGGAACGCGAAATATTTCTGTCACATTTCGCTAGAATACAATTGCTTCAAGCAAATTTTTGATTTTCCCATACACATCTATCTATTAGGGGTAGATTTTTAGAGAAACTTTTTCAAAAGATTATCTTATTCAAAAAAATCTTCGTACGATGTTTTTGTTGAAAAATGAATTTTTTAGGCTCACTCCAGAAGCATACGGCATTTCGAAAAAAGTGCATCACTTTTTTAGTACTCGTGAGCATACCCTAAAGGACCCCCCTAAAATTTCGACTTTATGCTAGGTGGGTTCAGAAAAATTTTTGGTACCAAAAATTTTGACGACTAAAAAAAGGACCAAAAAAAAAGTCTAAAAAAGGCTAACGGCACTGCTAGCTACCCTCCCCGCGAGCTGCTAGATGTCCCCCAAAACCGCTGCGCGATGCTAGGTACCCCCTCTAAATTTAGGGGGGGGGGGTATGCTCGTGAGTACTATCGAATGGTAAGAGTTTTTACGAAAAAATTTTTTAGACCCATCGTACTTAAAAAGTACGATAAAATTCCGCTTATTTCGTACTTTTTAAGTACGATGAGTATAAAAAATTTTCGTAAAAATCTTTTACCATTCGATAGTACTCATGAGTACTAACTAATAACACACAAAGTACGAACAAATACATATTTTTAAGCCATCGTACTACAAAGGTACGATAAAAGTACGGCGAAAAGTACGATAGCTTGTGGCGGCCTTATACTAATTGATGCAAATAATATTAACAATTTTTTTGAAAACATACGACGCTTGCTAAGCGAAATAAAAAGAAAGTCAAAGGGGGAAATATAGTAGGCGATTGTTGAGTAAATAGCATCACATGTCTGCATGTATATTCTTTTCTCTATAAAGAAGGAAGGGAAAACACGAAGATGGACACAGTGAATTCATATTGATTGTTTTGTAAAAATTTTTTTAATAAGTTTACACGATATTTGGGTTCCTTTATTTTCCGAAACATACGATTCGAAACATAAATTTTACGATTAAAAAAAAGTCGAAATTTTTTTTGGCTACCACGGAACTTTTTATTGAATCAGGCAACATGTACATTGAAACGAAAAGAAACATGGATACTTATATAGCCTTTTTGATGCATCCCTGTGTGGTCGTATGACGAGAAAATCAGGATTAGTTAGTACTTCCTAAAAAAGGACTAAAAAGCCTAAGTCTAAGCCTAAGTTTAAGCCCAAGTTAGTACTAATCCTGATTTTCCCGCCATACGACCACGCAGGGATGCATAAAAAAGCTATATAAGGATCCACGTTTCTTTTCGTTTCAATGTACACGTTGTCTGATTTAATAAAAAGTTCCGTGGTAGCCAAAAAAATTTCGACTATACGATTTGAAACAAAAATTTTAAAATTATTTTTATAAAAATTTTAAAATCCAATTTAAAATCATAGCATTTTTCTCAGCTCAATGAGACGAATAAAATGACACAAAAATTATCCATTTTGGAGACCGAGTTGGGTTATTGAAACGAAAACATGAATCAGAATTTTCGTTTCAATAACCCAAAACAATGTTCAAATTGGACAATTTTGTGTGTTCGTATCATTTAGCTATAAAAAACTACTACAATGTTTATTTTATGAAAATTTAAAAAATCAATGCAAAAATCGATTTAAAATTCAAAAAAGTTTGTGTATTACATCGAAAACATGTACACAAATTCAAACGCAATTATCTCGAAAACTACAACGATTCAGAACATGTCGTAAAAACAAAAAATGCTCCATTTTTCATCAATTTTCCGAATATCAAAAAATGACTACTTTTTCCCCACTGGACTGGCGCTTTAAATCAAGCTACTGTTGGAAACTAATTTGTCTCTCAAAAAGTAAAAAAAATTTTGTATTCGGTTTTCGATATGGGGAACGGAATTTGAAGAAACTTTTGATTTCGATCACTGGAAAGTGGAGAAAAATCGTCTTTTGTCAAAATTCCTAGAGCCAAATTTTTCACACAAAAAATTGCAATTTGCGACTTCTTTGGTTTAGTTATATTATATGTTAGAAATACGAATTGATTTTCAGCAAAAAAAATATCCGCATCACTTTTTTACACTATAAAAACGTTGTATAACTAGCCTATTTATATCAAAGTTTTTTGAATAGAAAAATATATATTAAAAAGGAAAAAATCCTGGAAAACTCTAAAAATGTATGCAATTGGTTTGGAGTAAGAGAAACATCGCTCACTGCATCGGTTGTTCCTTGTCGGTGCCAAGCACTCTATCTCACATGCGAGTGAGCAAGTTAGAGTGCACACAACGAGTCGAGCACAGCCATAGACGACAATAAGACGAAAAGGCAAGACAGAGGCATTCTGCTCCTCTCCGAAAACACAATGCTCTATTCTTTCTGCTATTCAAAAGCTAGGCTTTTAGAAAGGAGAATGAAAATGCAGAAGAGTAGTTGCAAAATTTCTTCATACGGTGAAACTATCACATGTATTCGAATAACTTCTTCGCCTTCACTGATTATATCATTTTAAGGAGAAGAATAAAATTCCCGATTCATCCATATTTCTACTTTCTCAACGACAGGAATTTATCCAAAAATCATATGTAATTTGGCTTTTCGTGTTTAGTAGAAACAAATAGTAGCACTGAATCCTACTACATTCAACGTGTAATATGTGTTTATCGGACGATCTTGGGAAATCTTTTTAGACCCGGAATGTTATTACAAAAGTTTGAACTAGTATAGTTGAAGCGTTGAAATTTTGAAAAATTCGTCATNAGTAGCACTGAATCCTACTACATTCAACGTGTAATATGTGTTTATCGGACGATCTTGGGAAATCTTTTTAGACCCGGAATGTTATTACAAAAGTTTGAACTAGTATAGTTGAAGCGTTGAAATTTTGAAAAATTCGTCATGAACGTGAATTTAAAATTACCCCTAAAAAGGATCATTTTTCGCGAAATTTTTTTAATGTGGGGAATCCGAATTTCGCTTCTTTGAATCAAGAAAAAGCAGTTTTTTTTATCATTAATCTGGACTTTAACAAATAAGTACAGGGTGGTGCAAAAAACTGCAATTTTGAAATTTTTGAGGGCCATTTTTTCGAGAAAATTTTTTTTCTAAAAACATCATTTCTAGAGGTAAAAATAGCTGAAAAACACGATTCCGGCGTCAAAAAAATTTTTTGACCCACAAAAGCCCCTTAAAATGGCAAAAAACGGGGTTTTTAACCCCGAAAAAATGGCCCTCAAAAGTTTCAAAATTGCGGTTTTTTTTTTGCACCACCCTGTATTGTTCATATTGTTTAAAAACAGCTTTTTCTTGATTCCAAGAAGCGTTTCTATGCTTTAGTAGTACGAAATTCAGATTCCCCGCATAAAATTACCCCCCATAAAGGGATCATTTCTCGCGAAAAAAGTTTATCTGGACATTCCGACAACTTTTCTTGAGCCTCGTTTGCTTTGTGAGCTGGAGCGGAATCCTGTTGGAAGCACCATTCTTCATCGCCAAAATGATCTATTGCCCAAGAAAAAAAAACATTCAAATAAAGTTTCGGATATTAAATTTCAAAAAAATAGTTGCAATAATTGAAAATAGCAGGTGGCCGGTTTATTTTGCCTCACCCTATATTTTTAAAACTTTTTGGTGAGTCCGCTAAAGTAAACTAGTACCTATAGATTTATTTCCAAAAATTTACATTCTAAAAAAATAAACACAAGTCTCTAAATTAACTAACAAAATTATCTATACAAATATTCCGCTTGCAAATTCGCCGCTAATTCCGGTTCCCAACGATCACCATTGGCTAGAAGTTTTTCTTTGTTATACAAGAGCTCTTCATGGGTCTCAGTAGAATACTCAAAGTTCGGACCCTAAAATTATAGACAAAAAATTCGGTAATGCATGACCAGCTTCCTGATCAATATCAAGGCAATGTTTTTAAAAAGTGCAAAATTTAACTGAATATATANGTTCGGACCCTAAAATTATAGACAAAAAATTCGGTAATGCATGACCAGCTTCCTGATCAATATCAAGGCAATGTTTTTAAAAAGTGCAAAATTTAACTGAATATATATCCTATAATTTTCTTATCATTGACTGGTTTCAATCTCTGAGAATGCCCAGTGCTGATAAGAAAGCAACATTTTGGTAACTTTCAAACAACATGTATTGCTGGTGAACGACAAAGTTTTTCTCAATTTTGCATCAAATTCGCAAAAAAAGCTTATTCAGTTTGAAGATAATTAAATAATATACTTTTAGAAAAAAAATTTATTGTTGCTCGCCAGCAACGCATGTTGCTCATGCTCATGAGCAACACATATTGCTCGTGAGCAACTTGTGTTGCTGGTGAGCAACATGCGTTATAACAAAATTTTCCCCAAGAGTACATTATTTAATCATCTTCAAGCAAATAAACTCATTTTATTGCAAATTCGATGAAAAATTTTAAAAAACTTTGTTGCTCACCACCAACATATGTTGGCTTGAAAACAACCAAAATGTTGCTTTCTATCAGCACTGAGAATGCCCATCTTTAATGCGACTCTCAGGTGTTTCATTGGATTAATCATCATACCTCAACAATAGCGTCAACCGGACAGGCTTCTTGGCATAATCCACAATAAATACATTTAGTCATGTCAATGTCGTATCGTGTTGTTCGACGACTGCCATCAGGACGAGTCTCCGTTTCTATGGTAATAGCCTAAAAAATGGCGATTGCATATTAAAAATTAGTCATGTGAAATTATGATAATTCAAAAGTTCATGTCAGTGAATGAAGAAAATCATCATAGCTAAAATTATTGGAACTAGTATCGATTAGGTATCGTGAAATTTTTCGAAAAATTTTTTTCATCTGGAATTGACCCCCTAGAGGTAATTTTATGAGGGGAATCCGAATTTCACGTTTCCGAGACCTGATAATCTTTCCCGAAGTGATCTCTTATCCCAACGGCTCTCTTTAAGGCCACATTTTTGACAAGAATCACATGCCATACGTCATATAAATAGCCTTTTCTTGAAGATTTTCACGTCTAGGAAATGTGAAATTCGGATTCCCTGCATAATTATTACCTCTAGAGGGGTCAAAATTTCAGATAAAAAATTTGTTACAAAAAATTTCACAATGCCTAATCGATACTAGCTCCAACTTTTTGGCCCAATACACCTCTTCAAAGCTCAAACTCAGTTCTTTTTAATCGAATTTGAAGTGCTTTACCTGAGCTGGACAGACAGCCTCACAAAGCTTACAAGCAATACATCGCTCTTCTCCAGATGGGTATCTTCTCAAAGCATGTTCGCCGCGGAACCTAGGACTAAGTGGTCCCTTTTCGAATGGATAGTTAATTGTTGCCGGCTCCATGAAGAAATGACCCAAGACAACACCCATACCTAAAATATACCAAATAAGTACTTTCAGAATTTATTGGGTTGTACCATAATTTTCGGGCTTTTGGTATTTGAATGGAATCTTTACAAAAATGACTTCTATGGAGGGGGGTTTCCTATGCGAGAAATCGATTGTGCGCATTGCCGAATATTGAAAATGCCTCTATGATTCAGGGAAAGGGTGGGTGTATTGAATCAAAAATGAACCAACATTCGAATTTTTGTCTGAAAAACGGCTGTCTAGGGTTTTTCTAGGGGGAATCGTTTGCGCGCATTTACAATGCATGAAAAAATTCTCCTGTCACTGATTTAAGCGAGTTTAAACGGTTTTCATGAAACATTTTAGAGAGTATACCCTTCGTATGGGTACCTTCCTGTGATTCAAATCAACAAATTCCTTCAGATTCGAGTTCCCAAGTCAAATCCCCCCCCACGATTAGAAAAAATCAGCTGATTTGGAGAACTTTTTAAAATTTCACTTTTTCAAAAGCCTAAAAATTATGGTACAATCCAATATATTCAGATAGAAAATGCTTAAGCTAAATTCTCTCATGATAAATGTTTCAAAAAATGAACCGTGGACGAAAGTCAAATTTCCTATAAATAAAAATCGGCTGAATTTAATGTTCCTGATAGGACTTTTTGGCGGAACGACACTAGCGTCTTAACATTTGCGTCTCGACATTTGCGGCCCGACATTTGAAGCCCCGACATTTGCGGCTCTGACATTTGCGGCTCTGACATTTGCGTCCCAGACATTTGCGGCCCGACATTTGCGGCTCAAAAATGGGTTTTTTTTAAATTTATTTAAAGAAATAATAAAAAAAAAACTCATTTTTGGGCCGCAAATGTCGGGGCCGCAGATGTCGGGGCCGCAAATTTCGAGGCCGCAAATGTCGGGACGCAAATGTCGAGGCCACAAATGTCGGGCCGCAAATGTCGAGGCCACAAATGTCGGGACGCAAATGTCTGAGACGCAAATGTTAAGACGCTGGTGTCGTCCCGCCGACTTTTTCATTGTTGACCCATTTATCCAAGTGGTAAAATATGAAATTCTCATCAGGGATGTCAAATGTTTAATTTACAGAATTCGCGAACGAAGACAAACTTGTTAAAAATTTTGGTACTCATGAACGCATACCTCAAAGCAAGCGTTAACAAATACCCTCCAAAATGTTGAGTCCTTGATCGGTTGACCATAAAGGAGATTTTGTCGGCCCTTAAGCCTTAATTGGTGGGCAAGATTTTCAAAAAAATTTAATCGGACGACTTCAAAATTAGTGATCGGTTGACCCCCCAATTTGGGGGAGGGAGCGTGGGTTGGGTTTGTTAACGTCTGCCTCAAAGATAGAACGGGTAAAAGTCACCCAGTCAGATGGATGAATGACCAATTCAAATTTTCTCTAAGACGCCCCAGGACTGCTTTTACTTGATTCCTTGCATAGAAATACCCCTATATGGGTTCTTTTTCAGATAAAAACAATAGTTAAAAAAATTACGTTGATTTTGGGCCCCTCTCTCGTTCATGATACCAAAATTTTTTTCCATTTCGAGGAGAGAATGGCCCACCCCCTGTACCCTAGAGTTGCTTATGGAGGGGGTGGGAAAATTTCTATTTTTTACCCCAGAAATTTAATTTTTTTTCCATGTTTGGGGGAGCTTCAAAAGGCCCGTTCCTCATAATTACGGCACTGCGTGGTTTCGTTTTATAAAAAAATTCCGAATTGTCAGTCCATCGTTTAGCCAATGTTAGCAAAAAATTTGGAACCAAATTTTGGGGAGGGGGCCAAAGTGCATAAGTTCCAAAAATTTACCTCGAAACATTTCAGTTAACATTAAATGATGCACTCCCTTTTTAATATCGCCTTCAAAGGTTCCGTCCGATTCAGCTACCATGCCAACATATTCTAAAATAATCAGCATATACAGAGTGAGCCAAAAAATCGTATTTATAGTGAAAAATTTTCAATTTTTTTTTCAAAAATCACCTATAAGGGGTATTTTACAATTTTTGAAAATTTTTCGCCAAAAAACGCAAAAGTACGGTTTTGTTCACCCTGTACACTGCTCCACATAATTATAACGGCACCCTAAATTATATATACACACTGTGCAAAAATATAAGTCCACCCGTTTGGGGGGGGGGGTTTCGATCCCGAAAATATAAAGGATCGTCGGAACCTTTTTTAATAGAAAGATTAGATGTTAAAAAGATATGTTTAGCAAAAAAATCGTTCCGATAGCAAAAAATATAAATTTTTACCGAAAACACCGTTTTTTCAACTGTGCAAAAACATAAATCCACAGGACTTTTGTCCGCCTAGGTCAGGACCTTTGCCTCTCCCTGTACATATCCAATGGGGTGGTCGGTCCCTCCGTCATCACCAACCCATGGAAATTTTGTACCCACTCGCCATTTTTGAAAATACCTCTCCCTCAACATTCCGATTTTTCATAAAAAAAATAATGTGCAAAATTTAACATTTTTTTCATCAAAATTTCGCCAAAAATTGTAATTTTCTTAGAATTTTTAGCATAAAAACAAGCATTTTTCAAAATTTTTTTTGAAAAAACGTTAAGAAAACTCTTATGGTTTTTGTCAAATTTTCGCAACAATAAAAGTGTCCCCCATCCCTAATCGGTCATCCACCCACACTCCCGCTAGTGTCCTCTAGTGATGCTTCGAAACATGTTTTTTGAAATTCTACGAAACTTGTTATACTGATGGGTTACTACCTTGGATTAAGTAACTTTTGTAGCTATCGTGTGTAACAAGTTGTTCGGGAAATTTTCGAGAAAAATCAAAATTTTTAACAAGTTTCAAGGATGTTACATGTTTTAAACTTATTAAACATTTTAATTTTTCTCGAAAATTTCCCAAACAAGTTGTTACACACGATAGCTAAAAAAGTTACTTACTCCAAGACCAATAATAGTAACCCATAAGTGTAACAAGTTTCGTAAAATTTCAAAAAACATGTTACGTTAGATTTGTATGGAATGCCCTCCCCTACTGGATATATATATGAATCACAGTATTATCTACATTATTTTTGATGCGGTTTTTTTGACAGAATATGGTTTTTGAAAATGCTGAGTACGCTACAAATAAAAGTGAAGGCCTCCGAAAATGCATTTAAGGCCATTCCTGAAATTGCCGATTTGCATTAAAAACGGGGGACTTTTGAACTTCCAAGTCTCATAACTTTCAATAGTTGTTGAGTTTTGGGAAAATTCTTTTAGACCCTTAAAATATAGCCCTGTAGTAATAATTTCTGTGACCGCTCATTTGATGATCGTACTCAGCACATTAAAAAACGATGGAGTTTTGGCCGAGATACAAGTGTGTTTCAACTTTGGAACGTGTTTTACGTTAGATTTGTATGGAAAAAGCATGTTCCAATTGAAAGATTTCTCCCTCTAATCTCGACCAAAACTCCACCGATTTTGATAATCAGCCGAAAAAACGATTGCTACAGGACTATACTTTAACGGCCTAAAGGAATTTCCCCAAAAATCAACACCTAGTGAAAGTTATATGATTTGGAAGCTCAAAAACCCCGTTTTCAGTGCAAATCGGTTATTTCAGAAATGGCTCTAAATGAACTCGAGGACTTTCACTTTATTTTTATCGTACTCAGCACATTAAAAAACCATATTCTGTAAAACAATTGCATTAAAATCCGATTTGTGTAAAATTTTGGGAGGAGTGCCGTTCATAGGTTCGAAATCCATCTCCACCTATACAGAGGTGGGAGATAGGTTTGGGTTTCCAAAAAGTAAAAAATTTACCTAGGTTCTCCCTATATTTTTGTTGAACAATTTTGGGCAAAAACATAAGGGGAACCAAGATGATTTTTTCAAAAATGCAGGGTTGATCCCTATTTTTGTCCTTTTTGCCGATAGATTAGTGGGGTAGACGATTCCCCCGTTTGGACACCTGTGGTGCCGTTATACTTTTGTGAAGTTGAAAAATGGGTGTTTTACGAGTTTTGGGCAAAAAAATTTATTTTTTTCAGATAGAAATTTATTTATTTTTTCATAATATGGGTTTCAGCCGTCCGCTACGCAATGGAATCGGTTTCAACCATGACTTTATAATTATGTGGAGCAGTGTAGCTTTGCATTTAGAATGGCCATCCATAAATTACGTTTGCAGAACGGCTGAAATTCGCATAATTTTCAAGTTGATATTGAACCGTTAAAGTGACGAATTTTCAAAAAGTTCCTTCACAAACCCCTATCAAGTTAAATATTAATAGGGGATGCAAAGAAACTTTTTGAAAATTCGACACATTGACGGTTTAATCTGAACTCTAAAATTATGCGAATTTCAGCCGTTTGCAAACGTAATTGATGGACGGCCCCTTAATTCAAACAAAACTCACTGTAGGCATTTCGAGACTGGCTGAATTTGGTAAAGATATCCGGTGATAATTTTACTAAAGCTCCATTAGGCAAAACCAAATGTTTGAATCGAGTGATCATATCGACGATTATAGATTCTTAAACATTCACTGCAGTTTCAAATAATAACTAATATACCTTTAAAACTTCGATTGTAGGATGTTTCGACACAAAATTTCGAAAAGTTATTTTCGAAACGGACATTTCGAAAAGTGGCGATGGTACATCTCCACTTGTCAAAATCAGTTTCTAAAGTAACTTGTAGAAATGTCCATTTCGAAAATAACAGCCATTTCCGTCGAAACATCCTACAGCTAAAACTTCACAAAAATGGAAAACGCTTAAAAACGTGTTTAGTGCCAATAAAATTTTACAAAAGAATTCGTGAGCACGATAGCGCTCGTCCTATCGGTATTGTATACGAAAACTAAGTATACATATTTGTGAAACCATTATTACTATCAAACAGCTTCTTTACCAAATAAAAGCATTCGCTTCAATTTACAATTTTTCAAATAGTTTGGCAAAAATAAATAATTGAAACATATACAAGTATCACCATAACATTTTTTAAGTATACAAATTGCATGAACAAAACATTTATTTAAAAATAAAACAAACAATGAAACGTCATTTTAACATAGCTCAACTTAAACATAGCTCATAATAAAACATATATCACAGGTTTAATCCACTTCTTCAATAGTTGGACCACTTGCACCACCAGTACTTCCTCCAGTCGGCATACCACCAGCTGCACCGGGAAATCCACCTGGGGCAGCGCCTCCTGCAGATTGGTAGATCTTCGAAATTATTGGCGCGATAACTTTTTGCGCTTCCTTGAGATGCTCTTCGAATTCCTCCTGCTCCGCCGACTGATTATTGTCCAACCAAGAGAGTTCTTCGTTGGCCTTGTCGAGAATCTTCTTTTTGTCTTCAGCACTGAACTTGCTTGCTACCTAAACAATTGAATTAGTGCAATAAAAAAGTAAAGCAGCATCCTAACTATTTATCATACAAAAACTTATACCTCTTCGTCTTCGGCCGTTTTCTTAATGTTAAAGCAGTATGACTCGAGTTCGTTCTTGGCTTCAATTCGCTTGCGCTGCTTTTCATCGTCGCCCTTGTACTTCTCAGCTTCCTGCACCATTCGTTCGATTTCATCTTTCGAGAGGCGACCTTTGTCATTTGTGATCGTGATCTTGTTCTGCTTGCCGGTCGATTTGTCTTGCGCCGAAACGTTAAGAATTCCATTGGCGTCGATGTCAAAAGACACTTCGATTTGAGGCACTCCACGAGGAGCTGGAGGAATGCCACTCAGTTCGAATTTGCCCAACAAATGATTATCACGAGTCATAGTGCGCTCGCCTTCATAAACCTAATAAAATATCGTATTAACAAAAATAATTTTCAAATGCTCAGGCGCTCGAAAAGAACTAGATCCCTCGAATGGATGATTAAAATGGAAACTCGTTTTTTATATATCAGTCATCATCTTTTTCCTTTAATAATGCATAGAACTGATGTATCCCATAGCTACACTACTGGTTTAATTTTTTTACCATTATTGTCAAGGGGGAATTCGGGCAACTTCAAAAAATCACAAGGTTCCACCTTATGTTTTTGCCGGTAAAAAATTTCGTAAGAATACCCTTAAATTTTTTTCAACAATATCAATTTTTTTTACAAAAATTACCTTTGTTAAATGTTTTTTTATCAACATTTAAAATTTTTTTATTTACTTTTAAAAAATTCAATTGTTCCTTTGAAAACACTTTCCCCCTTCCAATTCCAAATTTCTGGCTACGCCATTGATGCATAGAAAGCTTACTTGAATCAAAACGCCTGGCTGGTTATCCGAATAAGTAGTGAAGACTTGGGACGTCTTAGTTGGGATTGTAGTATTACGCTTGATCAACGCCGTCATCACGCCACCAGCGGTTTCAATTCCAAGTGACAAAGGCGCCACATCGAGCAACAGAAGATCTTGCACAGCCTCGGACTTATCACCCGAGAGGATAGCGGCTTGAACTGCTGCTCCATATGCGACTGCTTCATCCGGATTGATGCTTTTGTTGAGTTCCTTGCCAGAGAAAAAGTCTGATAACAGTTTTTGGACCTATAATAGCCTTTATAATATACAAATCTCAAAAAATGGTTCATTTTTATACAGTCGAATCTCTATTTAGTGACTCCCAAAAAAGCTTAAAGTTAAAAAAAGTGAGCGTTCCAGGTTTTAAAATGTTTTATATAAAATTTTTTTATAAAACATAAATTTTTATATCCAATCAAATCATAAGACTAACCTTGGGAATTCGAGTAGATCCACCAACCAAAACAATGTCATGGATTTGCGACTTGTCCATCTTGGCATCTCGAAGTGCTTTTTCAACCGGTTCCATTGTGTTTCTGAACAAATCGGCATTCAACTCTTCAAAGCGTGCGCGAGTCATGGTTGTATAATAGTCGATGCCTTCGAAGAGACTGTCGATTTCAATACTAAAATCAAACGTGATAAATGTACTCGGATCAGAGGTTAACTGTACGTAGACTAAGTAAGTTTAGGATGATTTGAACAAAGTTTTGGGTTGAACAACTTAGTTTTTACCAAAAACCTTATAAATCCTCACAGTGCATGAACACCTATGGTTATGACATATCTGGCTAAGTCACTGAAGGGGAAAACTAAAGAAATGCTCGCTTACCTAGCTTGCGTCGAGCTGGACAAAGTTCGTTTTGCGCGTTCACAAGCAGTTCGTAGACGACGAAGCGCACGCGCATTCGGTGACAAGTCCTTCTTGTGCTTTCGCTTAAATTCTTGCACAAAGTGATTGACCATGCGATTGTCAAAATCTTCGCCTCCCAAATGCTAAGAGAAATGCAACCATTAATAAAAATTTTTTGAGAAATTATGGATCAAGAGAGGGGGGGGGGTCACCCAGGGTCAAAAATAGAAATTTTTTTGTTCAATTTTTGACCCTGAGGTGGCCCCTCTTGATCCACAAATTTTCTTAAACTGAACTTACCGTATCACCAGCTGTTGATTTCACTTCAAAGATACCATCATCAATTGTTAA
>OZJO01010934.1:0-13014 GCA_900406225.1 Acrobeloides nanus | reverse complement strand
AAAAATCGACTTTTTAGGGTAATTTCTAGGCGAAAAATCGATTGCGCGCATTCCCGAAGCGTGAAAATGCTTCCTTGGCCCTGATTCAGGAAATAGATATATGTATTGAAGCGAAAATATGAAAGTTTTGGGGTTTTCTTCTAAAATCACCGTTCTAAGGGTTATTTTATGCGAGAAATCGATTCAGCGCATCCCCGAAGCGTCAAAATGCATCCTTGACCATCGTCCTTGAAAAATTATGTTTCTACCGCAACGCTTCGGTGATGCGCTGAATCGATTTCTCGCATAAAATAACCCTTAGAACGATGATTTTAAAAGAAAATCCAAAATTTTCATATTTTCGCTTCAATAAAAAACACTCATTTCCCTGAATCAGAGACAGAGAAACCTTTTCAAGCTTCGGGAATGCGCGCAATCGATTCTCCGCATAAAATTACTCCCAGAAATATGACTTTAAAGGAGAAATTTCAAAATTTTTCGATTTTCTCTTCAATACACACATTTATTTCCCTGAATCAAGGTCAAGGAAGCATTTTCACGCTTCGGAAATGATTGCAATCGATTTTTCGCCTAGAAATTACCCTAAAAAGTCGATTTTTAGAAGAAAATCGGAAAAATTTTTTTGAACGTCACTTGGTCCCCCCCCCCAGCCGGACTAGCTCCGAAATTTTCCTTAAATATTACTCGTCCTAAAAAATGCACATTTCCTATGTTTATTACTATGACAAATTGATTCATTTTAGGCATTTTGGAACAATACCATTATTTCTTACAATGATAGTGAAGCAATTTGCGAGCAATATAATGGTCATTTAGCTTCTATTCACAGCGACTATGAAAATGCTTTCATAAATGGTAATATTTATTATAATAAACTAAAAATATTTTAGTCTTTAGGTCTTCATTATTACTATAATGCCCAACCATTCATAGGTTTATACTATGATAATAAAACTAACGCTTTCCAATGGTCCGATAATACGATAGTCAATTATACAAATTTTGGTTCGAATGATACTAGTACTGGATATTATGTTACACAAAACTTTGTTAATAGATTGTGGAATACTGGAAATTATGCATCTGGTGGTGGATTTATATGCAAAAAAAGGCCACAAATCTTGCAAAACAATACATTAGAATATAAAATAAAAGATACTGCCTTTCTTAATATCATTGAAGGAAGCAATCAGACAAAGCCGATAAACTCATACTCCGAACAAGATCAATGTTCAAACACATGCCCAACATGTGTGCCAGATAGTTGCACTCCATGTCCAACCCTACCGGTATGCAATACGAAATGTCCAGATGGATGGACTTACTATTCCGCAACTAATTTTTGTTACCAGGTTAAGTTGTTTACTTTTCAATATAGCATGAGTTACAATTTAGATATATCGATATAATGGTCAATCCGATTGTTCAAGAGCCGAACAAATATGTGAACAATCAAATGGTCATTTAATATCAATTCATAGTGAAAATGAAAATAACTTTTTAAAACGTAAGTCGTAAGTCTTTATTAATGTTGTGACGTAAGTCTTTATTAATGTTGTGAGTTTATTTTATGTCATGTTATATGTATTGTGGATAGCTATACAGGGTGATTCAGAAAAAACCGCCCCTCCGAAAATGTTCATTTTTATTTTTTTTTATATCAAAACATCATAAATAACGATTTCCTAGTTAAAAATGAAGGAATTAGGACCGGCAATAACTCGAATGCATGAACGAGGAATATCGAAATATAAAATTGCTCGACTTCTTGATATTCCACGGACAACTGTTAGGGATGATATTAAGCGATACGAAGTAATTGGGAGCAACAAAGACAGAAAAGGCTTTCGCGTAGAGGCGAAAGGCGGACATTTTGAATCAATTTTGTTATTTTTTATCGGTTTTGTTGTTTTTGTTATGTTTTGAATAAAAAATATATAAAAGTCATAAAAATGAACATTTTCGGACGGGGCAGTTTTCCTGATTCACTCTGTTTATGATTACATAATCAAAGTTAAATTTTTATTATAAAAAATTAAAACTTTGAAAATAATTTTATGATTAAAAAATTGGCTATATATAACGCATTAACAACATTTGTTGTTCAACTTCTTCAAATTTTACGTAAAAAATAGATATATAAAACAAAATTTTTATACATTGTGATAATATCTGGACAACCCCTAAAGGGAACTCTTATGATNTCCCTCCAATTCGACAGATTTGCACATTGGATAATTTTATTTGATGAATTTTCTATTTCACTGATTTTATTATCGGAGATTTTTCAATCAAATTATACCAAGTACCGGGGGCTGAGCACTACTGTGCTTGGAGGGAACAAGAAGGGAAACGCGAGGGTAACTCCGAAAGTTCGTATATATTCCGGTCGTATGGCTGGAAAATTTTTTATTAGTCACATTTCTGCTAATTGCTAAAAGTCAAAAATAATTTCGTATTCGTGTTCCTCATACCCGAAAATCCCCGAGTACAAAACTTCAGCTGATTTGGAAAAATTTGGAAAAATCGATTTTTTCCTTTTGGCCCCCCAAGGGGTAAAGTGAAAAATTTTTTCTCCGATTTTGATGACTTTGGTGTCAATTGTCTTTTCTCATCGTCCCCTACAACTTTAATTGAAGCGGTATCAGTTTAAAGCTAATGGTCCCGGGATCGTAATCACGCATATTACACGTTTATAGAGTAGAATTTATAGTATGGATTGCAACTTTTTGGAAATTTTGGATTGGATTGAAATATAATGATAGTTTGTCCAACTTTACATGGACTGACAATACGCCATATGATTATAGCTATTGGGGCCCTGGAGAACCACCAAACATAACAAATACTACTTCTAATAACTATTGTGTTATTAATTGGGGTACTGGTGCTTCATTTCATTGGTATATTCATCCTTGCGTTACTGGTGACACGACATTTATATGCAAAAAATCTTCAAACTTTTAATTATATCTTTTAACAAATTAGAGGATTTGTTGAAAACTATATTTAATATTTTTGTTTTACAGGGTGGCCAAAAAAACTGCACTTTTGCGATTTTTCGAGCGATTTTTTTGCCAAAAAATTTTTTAATAATTTTTTCAAAATGACCCTGTGGGGGTTTTTCTATGCGAGGAATCGTTTGCGTGCATCGAAAAATCTTCAAAATGCTTCCTTGACTATGAAATCGTTAAAAAAATCAGAATTTTTCATTTTTGTTCAAATTTTTAATGATTTCATGGCTAAGGAAGCGTTTTGAAGATTTTTAAATGCGCGCAAACGATTCCACGCATAGAAAAACCACGCAGGGTCATTTAAAAAAAAATGTTTTTGGTAAAAGATTGCTCGAAAAATCGCAAAAGTGCAGTTTTTTGGCCACCTTGTATTTTTTTTACATTTTGAACTATCCACATACTTTAATCATTTTCGCAATTTATACACTCTCTAACCATTATCATCTTTGATCTTATTTTAGCCCTGTCATACAATATCGCCTCGTGTTATAAGCGCTCATGTGAGCCATTCACGTTGTATTTTGTCTTTTGCATACATTGACAATTAAATAAATAAATAAATATGGCAAAAATTGAGCAGAATCAAACAATTCTATGTTATGTTAAAAAATGTTATGTTAAAAATGGACTAAGTTGATTTAAATTGATTTTCGTGTCAATAAACAGATTTTATTGATAATCAGGCAACGGGAATATCCCCGCAACTTTCCCAAATTTCCGGAAATGTTCCCGTTGCCTGATTATCAATAAAATTCGTTTATTGACAACCAAGATGATTGAAAATTGATTTTTTCTTAATATATGCTGATAAGAAAAATGGTCGCAAACATTATGAACTAAAACATATAACACATAAACAAAATTTGAGAAAAATGTTAAGCAAAGCAAGAAAAATGAGATAACACTTGTAGTATAGCAGGCACGCGGGCAGTCTTGCACGCGTACCTACCTGTATTTAAGTGTATGTACAGTGTGCGCAAAAAGTTCTTGCGCCAAAATTGAACTTTGTTGAAATGTTCAAAATAACTCAATTTATTGCCGGCGTGAGCACATGTGCCTTTTGGAGCTTGATTGACTTGAGCTTCAGGTCCTTTTTGACGATATTACACTTTATTTTTGAGGCAAGATCAAATCGACTTAGGTGAAATTTGAACCCGAGACTCGAATCCAGGAGCACTACCACTGAGCCAAGTTCACGTTAAAATTCGGATTTTTAATTTTTCCTATAATTTATCACGACTTTTTTTCTTTTTATAACAACTTTTTTCAAAAAAATTTTTTTGAAAGTTGTTCAACGTTACTCAAAATAATAGAATATCCATGGATTTTGAAGAGTATTCCCGTGTTAATATGCTGTTCTTTCAATTTCTTCAGCATCCAATTTTTTCAAAGACTAAAATTTGTGCAGATTCCCGCGAATTCTTTCGTAAAATGTTATTGGCATTCAAAATTTTAAGCGTTTTTAAAGATTTTCAAAAATTTGCACACTTTTGTGAACCGTGATGGTGTATTAAAATTGAATTATTTAGCAAAGGCCAAAACCTTGCTTGGCTCGATCGTAACATATGGTTGGCTAGATGGAAGGAAAGACAGAAAAGGGACATGGATATGGTCAGATGGACAGAATTTTACTTATAAAAATTGGGCTAAAGGTATTAATAATAATATTTAAAAAACGATATTGTTAATAAAAAAATTACTATCACGTGCAAGCTTCGTGAGCCTGGACGAACGGACGAGAGGGCGTACGGTCGGACACAGAAACCGGATTTGAAAATTTATGATTTTCATTTAGGAAATCCAGACAACAATAATGATGATAATTGCATGGTACTCAATCTTTCGAATGGCCAATGGTATAGTCATAACTGTTATGACATTATTCCATATATATGTGACTTTTCTCAAACCAATTGCCCGACTTGTCCACCATGTCCTCAAACAACATGTCCCCCATGTCCACAATGTGAAATTTCATGCCCTGATGGATGGGTATATAACTCAACACTTGGATTTTGTTATTGGGTAAAGAAATTTTCTTTAAATATTACTCGTCCTAAAAAATGCACATTTCATATGTTATTACCTATGAAAAATCGATTCATTTTAGGTATTTTATAACCGTACAGTTCTTTCTTACAATGATGGTGAATCAGTTTGCGAGCAATATAATGGTCATTTAGCTTCTATTCACAGCGCCGATGAAGATTCTTTCAACATTGTAGCAATTTTTTATAGCTAAATGAGACGAACAAAATGACACCAAAATTATCCAATATAAACATTTTTGGGTTTTTGAAACGAAAATTCTGATTCGTATTTTCGTTTTAGTAACCCAAAATAATGTTCAAATTGGATAATTTTGGTGTCATTTTATTCGTCTCATTTAGCTATAACAAATTGCTACAATGCTCATTTTATGAAAATTTAAAAAATCGATTTTTCCGCAAAAAATTCAAAAAAAGTTTGTGCATTACAACGAAGAGCTTGTAACAAATTCAAACGCAATTATCTCGAAAACTACAATAATTCAGAACATGTCGTAAAAACAAAAAATGCTCCATTTTTCATGATCTTTCCGAATAAATCATTTTTTCATATGATTGTAACTTACTGGACTGGCCCTTTAAAAAAATATATGGGGAGGGGGCCAAAAAACCCTATTAAATATTAACGAAGAATATGAAAAAAAGTTATGCCATTTTAAAGGATAAAAAACGTTACCTAGGCATCCTTAAGTGAACAAATAAGTAGAAAAGAATCTAACAGTGAACAAAAAATTTTCTCGTAAACAACAACTTGGGGAAATAGAGGATGAAAGAAAGCAGACGAAAAGAGAAATAGCGTTATGAAAAACAAACACTATGCATAACAAGATAAATACGAAAAACATATTATGAGTAGAGTAGTGGATAGACGGACTAACGGACAACTTTTTGTCCAGGTGTGATCAATGCTGCTACATCTACAATATTAACTTTAAAGTCACATTTCTAAATTTAGTCCAACAACAACAGAATCTGGCATGATGAATTTTTTGGAAAAAAGTTCTATGACTAGAGGTCAAAAGTGGGACCTCATTCGAATGACAAAAGCCCGATCCAGGACGATCCAATTATAGGGATACGCCTACCTCCCCCAAACCCGGGCCGACATTCCCCAACTCTAGGCCTACCCCTATGCCAGGTTCTTCAGGGCCTCAAGTAGTAAGGCCCTATTTTAGGTCCACTAGGATTTGCCCTAAAACCCCTAAGAGCCTGATCCTATGACTGGGTAGAAACTGGTTCCTTTTCGATTTATTTAAATATTGATAAAACTTACGCAAATTGTTCTAGAGCATAATACATGGGTCCTTTCGCCCTTCCTGAACTACCCCTCTCTTACCCCCATGCACTAGCGCTACCCCTGTGCCGTTCTGGACCACCCTTTGTGCATGTGTGTTCAAAGATCGAAAATGGGCCCTCCTCCTAAGTGCCTAGGTCGGGGCTTTTCAAATCCTCTAGGGCTGCGTTTTTAGGTCTTTGTTTTTGAAACTTTTTGGAACCAATTGATATTTTTTGAATTTATTGAGACCAAACCATATTCTTCAAGGCTGTAACGCCTCTTTGAACATGTAAGTCTCCGGATCAGTGCAGGACATAGCCAGAAAATCCTGACGGAGAGGTTAACAATATAACGGTCCCTTTATGTTTTTTCTAAATTTTTTATAGCATATTTTTTTGAAAAATGTCGCCCAATAGCTCAATCGAATGCCCTAATCACCTGATTTTTTTAGAAAACAAAATTTTATCTTCGATTTTTTAGCCCAAAAATAGTGAAGTTACGGTGTTTTTAAGAGACATACTTTCTTGAGTGTTCAAAGGTTGCCTTAAACGGTTCGAGCGCTCCAAATTGAATTTAGTGAGATTAACACATGGGGAAATTTTTAAAAGTCATTTTGAGCCAAAATTCGATCCGTAAAAAATTCAAAACCATGTCCGAAGCTCAATACCATCGATTTTACGTGTATTTTTTGAATTTTCTAACCTCTCTAAAACACCCAAGATAATTTTTTTCGGCCAAAATTTCTTCCTGGCAGATGTATTTCAATATGGAGAACATTTCTAGCGTGGTTTCGAAAAAATCCGAGAAAAATTTTTTTCGATCTCATTTCTACTACTAACGTTTAAAAATGGCTAAAAAATCGAAGTTTCTCGGATTTTTTCGAAACCATGCTAGAAATGTTCTCCATATTGAAATACAACTGCCAGGAAGAAATTTTGGCCGAAAAAAATTATCTTGGGTGTTTTAGAGAGGTTAGAAAATTCAAAAAATACACGTAAAACGATGGTATTGAGCTTCGGACATGGTTTTGAATTTTTTAGGAATCGAATTTTGACTCGAAATGACTTTTAAAAACTTCCCCATGCGTTAATCTCACTAAATAAATTCAACTTGGAGCGAAATTCGACAATCACAGATTTTGTAAAAAAGAAACACATGTGATACAGCATCGTAAATTTTGGGAGGTTGGGGGAAGTTTTAAAAAAATTTTTATTTTTCCCCGAGAAATAAATATTTTTTAGGTTAGGGAGGGATGTTCCTCTTCTCCTTTATAATTACGACATTTGGGTATATCATGTACAAAAAACTATCTACGATCAGTAGACATAAATAGGATTATCATTATGAAAGTTTTTTGTAGTTTGATTTATTTTTTTTTAGTCGCTGGTTCTGCAGAAGTATAGTGGTCTGAAACTTGAAGAAGTTGAACCGCTTATGTATCGCTTGAATCATATGATTATTAAGCGTTCTTTCAATTTCGACCGTTTGCAAATTATCTATCAAAAATATTGTCACGAGTAAGTTTTGATAATCTTTTTAGGAAAATTTTTTATCACAAGTCAGTTAGCATGATGAGGGATGGTATCATTGGCGTAGACAGATGGGATTTTTTCAGAAAAATATCTGTTTTTTCCTGAAAATTTTTCAATTTACAGGGTGAGCCAAAAAACCGTTAGCGTTTTTTGGTGAAAAATTTTCAAAAAAATTTTTTTCAGAAATTACCCATAAGGGGGTTTTCATGTTTGAAAAAAAATTTGTTGAAAATTTTTCGCTAAAAAACACAAAAAGTACAGTTTCGTTTGACTCACTCTGTATATGGACTTTAATATCCATTTTAAAAAATGTATTTGTAGGGTGTTCCATAGCGTTGCAGCCATGCCGTCATTGGAAAGCCCAATTCCGATCACTGAACCGATAAGTGCACCACCAGAGCTTGGCAATTGAGGTTATGTGATCCAAAGAAGAAGGCTACTTTTCGAAGCGGTGTCTTCGAGCAGCGATTTAGATCAATTATTCTCTAAAATATAAATTGTTGATTTTAAAGGGACCCTGCTCTGTCAACGGCTAAGTTTTTGACAACTTTTTTCGCTAAAAAACGAAGTTAAATTGGATTTCCGAAGAAGAAATTCGATTTAACCTCGATTTTTAGCGAATTTAAAAAAAGTTATCAAAAACGCAACCGTTGACAGGCAGGATTCCTTTAATAAGTATTCGCATGAAACGCTTTTAAACTACTAGGAAACGCCTTTAACGCTTTATAACTTTGTTCAAAGAAGATTTCATTAGCTGTTGAGTACTAACACATTTTTTAACAAAGTTCTAAAAATAGCTTTTCATGTGAATTTTTATCGATTTAAGATTCATTTAGCATTTCATTGGTTTTTTTTGGCATGTACAGGGTGGGCCAAAAAACCGTACTTTGTGTTTTTGGTGAAAAATTTTCAAAAAATTTTTCTTCAAAAATCACCTATATGGGGGGGGTATTTCAGGGATGCCAAGTGTCCTTATCAAATTTGTCCTTATTTTGAGAGGTCAATTCTTTTTTTTTTTAATTTTTACTATAAAATCTTTTTTGTTGGAACAATCTTATCTTTTAGTGATTTTTTAAAAGAAGTCCTTTTTTTTTACCTATTTTTCAAAAATTTTCTTTATTTCCATTCTTTCGGACATGTGGCATCCCTGGGGTACTTTCATGCGAGAAATCGATCACATATTGAAAACGTTTTTCAAAATTTTCAACAATAAAATTTTAGAAACATTTTCGCCCAAAAAGTACGGTTTTTTTTACTCACCCTTTATCTAAAGATCACTTTCATTCAATTCCAAATATTTTAAAGTTTTGCAGTGAAAATGCTCTTTTAATACTGCATATTATATTTAGTGTATTTGTGTATTTTACCATAAAAAGTTTGAATTCTAACAAATGTCAAAATTTTGAATACTCATTGTTTCAATTTACCAACTACTGTCTCTGAATTCAAATTAATTGATTTGTTTACCTTTTGTTACTGATTATACAAAGCTTGTACATTGCAGTTTTAGCAATAAATTATGCTATTTTAATAATAAGAAGTTTGTGTATTGAAGCGAAAATCGAAAAACGTTTTACAGGAATTTTCTAGGCGAGGAGTCGATTACGCGCATTTTCGATCTTGAAATCTGTTTTGATCGACTTTTCGGAGCATCGGGAATGTGCGCAATCGATTCATCGCCTAGAACCTATGGAAAGTCGGTTTTACGGTAAAAAGTTGATTTTTTAGATTTTTGTTTCAATACGTCGACTTTCTGATCTGACCCTAAATTCGGGTAAGGGAAGCATTTTCACGCCACGGGAATGCGTGCAATCGATTCTCCGCATAAAAAACGTGGTAAACGACGCTTCTCCAATGATCTTGCTGGTGTTTGAAAGCTGGGAACACGGGTTACAACTTTCTCGGTATCCTCACAAAAATGGTGTCGATTGTCTTCTCTCATCGTCCCCTACAACTTTAGTTCAAACACTCGGGGTTTCAATCATACCATCCCGAGATCGTCCTAACAAACATTACTCTTTTATATAGATAGGATAATAATAATAATCAATCGAATAAACAAAACGTTCATGTTTCTAAAAAATTCGACATAGAAAAGATGGAAGTAAAAAATACTGATGCAAAATTTTTTTGAATACAAAAAATGAATATTATGAAAAGGAGCAAGGAAATTTTTCAACCGTACTTTGTGATAGTCAATTCAATTAAAAAATAGAGTAGGATCTCCTAGAAATAACAACCATATGAATTTATTTCGCTGCAAGAGGACTGTTATTGTTGCCAGATCTTACAGCAAACACTTTACTCGTCGATTTGCTTCCTCTTATATATCGATGAACCATTTTGAAGAAACTTTTTCGTAGCGATTTATTTAAAAGCAGATATACGATTGGAGTGTCGCCTTAACAATTATTTAATTTATTCTTTAAGAAACATGTTAATTAATTACCATGTACACTAATCCAAGTTAAATGCTCGATTTTCACAACCAATTCGGGTACCGGGTAGAACTGGTTGCCAACATAAACAACTGCTACGACAAACAATTCAACACAAATAGCCATTGATTGGAAGAGCATCTAAAAATTTGTTTGAATTTTGTAAAAAAGTTTTAAATTCTACCACTCGTTGAAGTTTTGACAAATGGGCATTTTTGAATACCGTTGTTTTGAAAATCATTTGGATAGTTAGAAAGCTGTAAACTCCACCAATAAAAATTATTGTCAAAACACTGTTCGAGACCAAGAATGTTAGTTGTTTAAACTAAAAAAAGTAGGTTATTTTAAATTAGGAAAAACGACATATTGGCTTCTAGCTGGCCTCAACTCGGACAACAACCCAATTCAGGACAACTCAACTTGGACAACTCAACTCACGGACACCACACTTGGGCAAGAGGTGGGTCAACCCACCCCCATGTCGCCGCTGGGGGTCAAATTTCGGCAAACGTGTCGCTTTTGGTAAAAATATACAGCAAAGAACCAAAGGGTTTTGATGAATTTTCGATTTTTGACGAATTTTGGAATTTTTACGAGTTTTTCAATTTTTGATGAATTTTGAAATTTTTGATAAATTTTTCAATTTTTACGAATTTTGCAATTTTTGATGAATATTTCAATTTTTACGAATTTAAAAATTCGTAAAAAATTGCAAAATTCGAGAAAAAATTGAAAAATTTGTCAAAAATCGAAAAATTCGTAAAAAAATTGAAAAATTCGTAAAAATTGCAATTTTTTACGAACTTTGAAATTTTTGATGAATTTTTCAATTTTTATGAATTTTTCAATTTTTACGAATTTGCAATTTTTCATGAATTTTTCGATTTTTGAAGGATTTTTCAATTTTTTACGAATTTTTAATTTTTGACGGCCAAAATAGGTCGTCAAACGTGTCTCTTTTCGGTTTACCAGCCTACACTCCTTGCCCATGTATGTGGACAACTCAACCCAGGACAGAGTTGTCCGGGTTGAGTTATCCGGGTTAAGTTGTCCGTGGTTTGAGTGTTTTGTGGGTTGAGTTGTCCCGGTTAAGTTGTCCTGGGTTGAGTTGTTCGTGGGTTGAGTGACCCTTGGGTCAATAAAAAGAACGAACATATGGATTTCCCTCAAATCCTGGTGTTGCATAATAAGGATCATAATAAAACGCTTGAGATTTTATGCTATAAAATGCTGGGATTTGTGTCATGGTAAATCCCATATATGCCAATGGGATCATCATCCATAAATAGACCATATTTCCACCAAAAAGCCTTGTGGCTAATTTTGGAAACGTTATTTCAAAGAACCTATCAATAGCTAGTAAAATACAAGCCATAGTGGCGCCGAGGTATCCAACTAAAAAGTTGTTATTAGGATTAAATACAAATTCTATTTACTTATACTACCACATCCAACTAGATACCATAGAATGGGGTTGGTGCAATAGTGCTGACCCAAAAGTCCTTGAATTCCACTAATAAAAGAGTCACAAGGTAGTGCAATCATATCTATGACCGACAACAAAAACATGATTTTGTAACAAGAATGCCGGATAAATTCCGGTTTTAGCATCGCAAGAATAAACGGTATATACATAAGCTATAATTTTTAAACTTATACAGGGTGACGCATAAAAAACCGCACTTTCGAGATTTTTACCTCTTCCTTATTTTGAGTATAACTCCTAATTCCGACCATCGTTTTCCATGATCTTAGTGTCGTTGAATAGTCCATAATCAGAGCTATTCAATGATATCAGGATCATGGAAAACGATAGTCGAAATCAAAAGTTATACTTAAAATAAGGAAGAGCTAAAAATCTCGAAAGTGCGGTTTTTTATGCGCCACTCTGTATTGATATAAATAGGAAATTCATAAAAAATTGCAAATTCATAAAAAATTGCAAAATTCGTAAAAATTGAAAAACTCGTAAAAAATCGAAAAATTCATCAAAAATTCCAAAAGTTCGTAAAAAAATTGCAATTTTTACGAATTTTTCAATTTTTTACGAATTTGTAATTTTTGATGAATTTTTCGATTTTTGACAAATTTTTCAATTTTTTACGAATTTTTCAAATTCGTAAAAATTGAAAAATTTGTCAAAAATTCAAAATTTTTAAAAAATTGCAATTTTTACGAAATTTTCAATTTTTTTACGAATTTATCATTTTTACGAATTTGCAATTTTTTACGAACTTTGCAATTTTTGATGAATTTTTCGATTTTTGACAAATTTTTCAAATTCGTAAAAAATTGAAAAATTCATCAAAAATTGCAAAATTCGTAAAAATTGAAAAATTTGTCAAAAATCGAAAAATTCGTAAAAAATTGAAAAATTCATTAAAAAAATTGAAAAATTTGTCAAAAATCGAAAAATTCACCAAAAATTCGTAAAAAATTGCAAAATTCATAAAAAAAATTTAAAAAAAGGGGGTGAAGAACGAGCCCTATTGGCCGTAACCGAGTCCACAAGACACTTTCTATTCATAATTTATAAAAAATATACTTGATAAATAACTCCAATGACAATGTAAACTATGCCAATTGGAATATTTATGGATGGAGATCCTTCTGAGTTCCATTCCTCGGTAGTTCTCAACGAACAGTTATCACTATAAATTCTTTTCCACTCTTCATGACGGAATACAAGTAGCCAGAGCCCCATAA